>JBCNYG010000009.1:9083033-9093435 GCA_039654305.1 Porochilus rendahli | reverse complement strand
TGCGATGGCCTGGCGAGCTGTCCAGGGTGTACCCCGCCCTCGCCCAGAGTCGGCTGAGATGGGCACCAGCCTCCCTGTGACCCTAATTAGGATTAAGCAGCTTAGAAAAAAAAATAATGAATGAATGGTTCAGTAGTTATCACTGCTGCCTCATTGTGAGAAGGTTCTGATTCAAGCCTTACTGCTGAACAAGGGCCTTTCTGTGTGGAGTTTGCATGTTCTCCCCATGCTTGTGTGTTTTTTTCCTCAGGGTAGTCTGGTTTCCTCCCACGAAACATTAGGTTAAACTACTTTTAAGTCACCCATATGTCTGAATGTGAGTGTGATTTCCTGATCATTTTTGTGCGGACACTGAAAACGATCGCCAATCTTTTCAGGCTGAAACATTGCTTGCCTCCAGCTCACCCACAATGGATTAGCAGTATATGTAGATGATGGACGGCAACATGCTAGTTAACTAAATCATTATTCTCGTAAACGATTAAATTCCTCACGTTTCTCAGCTGCCCAGCAACAATATTCTGATGACTTTAAACACTTAAACGGCCTTTATAAATCAAACGCACAAATTTATTTTCTCTTCCTGTGTAGCCATGACAATGGTTAACAGCAATGTCGCTTTGTATTTAAATGATGGCTTTGTGCTTTGTGTTGGATTAGTAAAGAGTTTGCATGCTGACAGCGTTTTACTGGGGCGCTTCATGGATGAGCAGTCGACCTGTCTGTTTTAGGGTTCTACATAGACTCTTTAAGGATCTACTATGGGGACCTTTAACTTTGTGTATGTGATCTAATTCTCACAACCATCAGAAAATACAAAATTAAGGCAGACAAACTTCACTACTTTGTGCCAGGGTCTTCACTGCTGTATTCATGATTCTTCTCACATTGGGACATGCTGCTGGAAGTTCTGTCAAATAAATAGCAGTTTCTCCAGGACTGATATTGCCTTTCTTGTGAGCTACGCGGAAGGTACTGTGACATGGCAGTGTATGTCTCTCTGCAGGCCATGAGTGTGTGCTTGGTCCTAGTGGAATGCGGACAGACAGACACGCAATATTTTCAGAACATCCTGCGCCTCATCTAAACCTGGGTCAGAGAAAGCTCAGTGCGCCTATGCGTTCTATAAAAATGCTTCCTTAGTAAATGTCAGCAAATACAGAATCAAAAATCTGAAACCTCTGCGTGACTTTAACTGGAGCCATGTGAAAGGTCAGTGAGCACGTTTGTTCTCTCCACCAGTCGTTTTATTAGATGTATTGTGATCTCTGATTCAGTTGTAAGTGGGACTTGAGTATATTCTCAATAAAAACATGATGCTCCTTAAACTGAGTGCTTATTTTAAAACACCCAAAGACCTGGATGTTCTAATGATCTCTTCATGCAAGCATGTTGAACGCAGCTGAACAAAAATCCCCTATTATTTTCTTTTAAACACCTCAGCTGTGAGTCACTACTCTGACATCATGCCTGTTTTGTGTGTGTGTGTGTGCGCCTTGTTGAAGTTCCAGATGGCAACTTCACTCACTCTTTTGTTGTGTGGCTTTCCTTTCAAAAAAAAAAAAAAAAAAAAAAGAGAAAGAGTTTTACTGCTTCCCTTAAATTGGCCTGGGCTGTTTCTGGATGAAATGGGAACAGCCTTTGAAAATCCCCTGTCTGTTGATAGCAGTAACAACTTTTCTCTCAGGTCCCAACATATCCAATAACAAAAACAATTCCTGCATTATGCACATTACTCATCAATTTAAAAAATGAAGCATAAACAGGCTTGTATATAGATTTATAAATATGTTTTGTTTCCTTTATTTACAATTAGTAATTCTTTGTAGAAGAGTGACATTTGAGTAGAATTTGGATAGAATTTGGAATTTGGGTAGTTATTTAATGTACAGTACAATGCAATATACAATACTGAAGATATTTTTTCATTTCTGATTGGTGGAAGTCCTGGATTCGAGTCCCATGCTCCGGAGTTTGCATGTTCTTCCCTTGTGCTGATGTTGTTTTCCTCCAAGTACTTCAGTTTCCTCCCACAGTCCAAAGACAAAATGTGAGTGTGAAAGGATGTGGGTGTGTTGCCCTGTGATTGTCTGGCGAGCTGTTCAGGGTGTACCCTGCCTTTTCCCAGTGTCGGCTAAGAAAGACACAGCCTCCCTGCAACCCTAATAGGATTAAGCAGTTGGGTGAATGAATGCATGATTGGTGGAAAGCTTTCAAATAATTTGTGGTATTCATATACAAGCAGAATTATTGCATTATTGCCATCAGATATGTTGAATGATTATTGCACTATTGGTATACACAACATAGAAACACGATGGGCTGTTTTGAAAATATTTTTGAATTAATAATAGAACAATTATCGAATAATATGTTGAAAATTATTCAGTCTCAACTGAATAATTCTCTAGGTGACATGTTTTCTTTGTTCAATAATTGCTTGTTATTCTTAGTGGATAATGGTTGAATCAAAATGACAGACATTCATGGTCACTTAGAGCAGGAAACGTCATTATCATGCTTTAAAATTGGAAAAATACATAAAGTTTTGTTTTGCTTTTCCTGTGTTTCTGTTTAGTATATACTAAAACTTTGAATAAATTTTAAAAACATTCAGTACATACACGCTTATGCTCTGCTCTGGGAGTTTGCAGCCCTCATCTGATCTCCTAGGTCATGCATAATATATATTAAAACAAACAATATGATTCAATAGTTTTTTCTTTCTTTCTTTCTTTCTGTCTTTCTTTCTGTCTGTCTCATCAGGCCTGATGGAGGTCATTCAACTGAATATCAACGTTCTGTCCCAGGAGCTATTTCACAATATCAACCCCACCTTAATGGAAAATTGTTAATTAATTATTGGATTGTAATTTTGAGTTTTCTCCTCCCCAGTATTTGTATAATGTTTTCTTTTTAAATATTCCTTTATTCTGGTTTCATGCACAAAATCCAGTTTCCTCCCACAGTTTAAAGACACACATTAGGCATGTTGCACATTAGGCTAATTGGCCCTGTGATGGACGGGCGAGCTGTCCAGGGTGTACCTCCCGCCAAGGGTCGTCTGAGATAGGCTCCAGCCTCCCCACGACCGTAATAGTATTGGACAGTTCGGCGTGAGAGTGAATATTCATTTGTTTCAGTTTTTAGAACATTTTGTATTATTGAGTATATTTATAAAATGTAACTTTTTCCATAGCTGTGTACTGTTTATACAGAATCGACCCCTTTTTGTGTACCGAAGTAAACATTTATTTCCAGAGATTGTCAGATCCAAAATGCAAAACTAATGAACTAAGTGTCACACCAAGCCTGTCAACATGCCTGATAAAAGGGAAAAGTGTACACAATCGTTTTGATCACCTTTGTTTTCCACAAACAGTTTAAAGAACATATTTAAATCTAAAGCGTTTCAATGTATGTTTTTCATGTTGCAATGTTTCAGGATTGTATCTAATGCTTTCTTCATCTCTATCATCACGCCACTCTATAGACTCATCCTATTGTGTATGAGTCAGCTACTGCTGGGAAATGAAGGAAGCGGACAGGCGTTAACACCCCCAGATACTACTATTCACTACGAACTGGGGTGTGTTTTTACTCTTAAGCAGCTGGTAACGCTGATTTGAGATCAGCTGAGAGAATAAATTCAGCCAATCTCACAAAAAGATTTTTTTTGGTGGCTGAGTCACGTGTGTGTGTGTGTGTGTGTGTGTGTGTGTGTGTGTGTGTGTGGAGTTATCCTCCCTATTAGTGCCGTGTTTGGCCTGGGATTCTTATACCCACACACTTGAATGAGTGAGAAACTATTCAGTAGATCAAAGGAGCAAACGCTTTCCTTTAAGTGTAGCTGAATAGAGGAGGACCCGGGCGGAAGCATCAGCAAGCAAGGGCAGTCGGGTCAGGGGCTCTGGTTCACATGGAGTTAATTCACTGCATTCAGATGTGTTCATCTGGGCGATGTATTCATCCTAAGCAGCTAAGAAGTGAATCAGAGTCCAGTTTATGCAGGTTACACTTCTGCTCCAAGGTTACAGTCAAATTCCAGGACTACCATCATATACACTATTCAGTACGTGGAACCATGAGCAACCTGTGAATGTACTCTAGCTAGACAGGGTTAGGGGTTTGCTGGTTCCTTGATCAGGATTCCCAAAATCCTCCAATTCCATACCTTATTGGAACTTATTTATAAAGTCTCTTCCAGACATGGAAAGTCAGGGGATATGAACATTTATTGGTCCGAATCATGGTTTATCATGCAGCTTTGTTTGTAGCATATTTACATTTTAGTGTAAATAGTGGGTGAAAACTGGAGTACACAGATCAAAACCACTCAAGCACGGGAAGAACATGCAAACTCAAAACAGAAACGTCCTTGCTGAGCTTGGGACTTGAACCCAGGACCACCGTGCCGCCCATCAAGAAATTATCTTGTTGGGGTTTTTTTCTCGACTTATTTTTAGCCATATTGAATTCCCTCCTGTCAAGTGTTGCCTCCCTATCACATACGACCACCACCAACCAGGGAGGGGCGTACGCATTTACATTCCCCCTCTGTGACATGTGATGCTGTCACCCGCCTCTTTACAAACTGCATTTGTAGGCGTTCTTACACACTCAGAGTGACACCCCAGGTGATACTCTGACAGACAGTTGCTGTCATATAATAGTGCATCATCTGTGGCTTTGTTTTGGGCTGACGTGAAACTGTTCAAGGGTTTACAAGTTTACTCCAATAGAGCCACTTGTTAGGGACAAGGTTCTATCCCATGGTTGTCCAATCTAATCCACATATGGCCAGTCTGAAGACTGATGCCACTCGTTTAATCATTTCCTATTTATCTTGTTTCAGGTGAAATTACTTTACTGATTCCACCTCTTTGACCCTGATCAACGAAAAACGTTTCTCTTAATATAGTAGGTGATGTATCCTACCAGCCTACTATGTTCACACTTGCCTCATAGGCACCATTCTGAAACATTTCTGTCCCGCTTTATCCTTTATTAGGGTCATGCAGATAAACACATTTCCAGACCAAAAAAAAACACAAAATCAGGAGTGTTCAACAAATGTCATGTTCTTGTGTACATAAAGTGTCTTTGTGACTCCTTTTGTGTTCCTTGTAGCCTCCATCTTTAGCCTCACAGTGACTGTGGTGTATTTTTTGGGTGAGACTCAGAAATCACTCACAACTCACAACTCACAACACTCCTACACATAGTTTACTCCTTAGTTGGCCAGGCCAAAGTTTCCTCTTCCTGGAGGAGGTCAAAAAGTCATAATACGAGCTTGAATAAATCCTGTTGGCCGGCAAATTGATAAATTTAATAAATCCTGTTCGCCGACAAATGTTGGGGTTTTACGTCAATATCTATCAGTTTGAGAGAGGAAATGATGTATGTAATGACATCATTAACTTAAGATGGACCTGGTGTTATGATTTTTTTTACTTTGTCTAATTGATTGTTAGGTTAATCAACCAATAAACTCTGAAATTTAGCCTACAATTGTACAAATGTACCACCAAATGCAGATAATAATCCTCTGTCTATATTTATTCATAGCATCTTTTTAAACATCAATCTACAGGGTGTCCAAAATGTCAGGAACCAATGAAAGTAAAACTTGAAATACTTTGGGAGGGATATACAGTGTTAATCCTGCAAGCAAAATTATTGCCTCTGCATTTAACCCATCCAAAGTGAGCACACACGCTGGGAGGAGTGCCACACACTGGGACGCCAGAGAGCAGTTGGAGGTTTGGTGCCTTGCTCAAGGGCACTCCGGCATTGAAGGCGGAGGAAGGGAAGATGCAGCTCTCTCCCCCCACCACCACACATTTTCCCCACTAGTTCGGGAATCGAACCAGCGACCTTTTAGTTAGTTTGCTTCTCTAACCCTTAGGCCATTAGGCATCAGATGTGTCCCATATCTATCAGGATCTTGGTCTTTAGGTGGTGCCTAAATCTTTATATTAAAACAATTTGCTTTACACGTTCCCAATAATTTGCTTAACTAATTCCCATTGGTTCCTGACTTTTCCGATACCCTGCACAGTCCCTACAATATTCTTGTTCAATGGCGTCTGTGGGTATTTGTGTTCATGATATCACATATTGTGGGAACGCTATGTAGTACCATTAGTTCTCTCTGTATAGACAAGTAATCCATTTTAACCAGATACCAAGAGTACCTTATAGAGATGACCTGTATATGGATTACGTTAAACTTTTATTTCATTTTCTGAACCACTTTATCTTTTACTAGGGTCACCAGTCCATCGCAGGACCAACCAGACACACAGCAATTCACATTTACACCTTGGGGCAATCAAGAATATCCAATTAGCCTAATGTGCATGTCACTATGCGAGGAATCCAGAGCACCCAGAGGTAACTCACAAGGGGACCATGCAAGCTCCACGCAGAAATACTCAAGCCCAGGACCTTGTTGTCGTGAGGTGGAAGAGCTGAACAGTAGAGGTAGAGTTTATTTGCTGTCCAAACAGAAGCACTTTCCTTGAAATGGTAATGGTATAGTGACGTTTCTAATCATGGCGAGCAGCAACCTTCAGAGCTTAGTCACCTCACCACGGTGTAACACAGTCTGATGGAAAATTCCATTACTGTTAAAGTTCATTCACCCACTCACTCACTGTTGAACTGCTTAATCCTTCGCCGGGAGGCTGGAGCCTGTCTCAGCCGACACTGGGTGAAATTGGAGTACACCCTGAACAGCTTGCAAAAGCCAGCATAGGGCCAACACATACACAACCATTCACACTCATATTGATTCCTAGGGGCAATTTGGAACAACCAGATCTTTGGAAACTGGAGTACCTGGAGGAAACCCACGCAAGCACGGGGAGAACATGCAAACTCCACACAAACATGCCTGAGCCCAGACCCAGGATCATCTTGCTGTAACGTGGTTGTGCTAAGCACTATGCCACTGCGCTGCCCTGGTGTCAAGATTGAGAAGCTAAATATTTGTACTTAGAATCTTTGGCAGTTGGAAAACACACCTGCAGCTCTATTGTTTATTGGAAAAAGGCTAATTGGTTTCAGTTTTCATTTCCATCACATCTCTCTCCCTTTCTTGTCTTTCCTTGCCAGGTGCATTTATCCCATGAGTAGTTCACTACTTACAAGTGCTTGCTCAGCCCCTACTAGCTTAATCAATTACTCCACTCAACCATGATTCATGCTTGTGTGTGTGTGTGTGTGTGTGTGTGTGTGTAAGGGTACTATATGACCCTAAATGCAACAAACTTTCGGACATCTTATTATAATACATGAAAAGGACAATCTGCCTGGTATTACTTTTGTAGACTGTACATTTTTAAAGTAGATCATTTTCTTCTTGCCTGTGTTTGGAACATCCTCCCTCCTTCTCTCCCTTTCTTTTTTTCTTTCCATCTGCCCATAGCAGTCACTCATCCATTTCTCCAGTCTCAAAGGCTTCTGGGGCTTTTGTTCCTGACATTGGTCCCCAAAACATTCATCACTCCATCCAACTTTTGATATGACCAGGTTCTCTCTCTTTCTCTCTCTCTCTTTCTCTCTCTCTCCATATTTTTGTCTATCTCTCACCCCCATTCACCTGGGCAGAGGGACAGTTGTGCCCCCTTGTCTCTGGGGGCAGTTCTGTCAGATTTCCCTCAGTGGGGGTCTCTTTGTCTCCTTTCTCTTGCTCTCAGTGGGGGCAGGGAATGGCGGCGGCTCTGTGTCCGAGTCTGTCCTGTCCCACAATGCCCCCGTGTCCATAACGGATCGGCCAATCTGCTTATTTGGCTTGCACGGAGTCAATAAAGAAAGCAAAGCCTCTTGGAAAAAAGTGACCCCTCATGGGCAATGGGCCCCTCCCAAACATGTGTTTGCCCCTCCCTTAGATTGGTGCTTTCTTTCTTTTTCCTTTCTTCCCCTCCGTCGTTCTTTTTCTCTGTGTCAATAGGGAAGGCTGGGTAACGGTTATATACTGATGAAGAGGATGTGTTGGTTCATGTTGATTGGGACTGACACACAACATCTGTTAGGGAAGGGGCAACGTGTCAACAGCGTGAAGGAAAGACTTTAATAAAATAAATAAATAAATAGCATTTTAATTTTAAATTATTATCCTCCTCTATCTTGGAGCAATATATAAAAAACTTCACCAAGAAGCAGGACTTGTAGCCAACATGCTGTAGTTGATAAAAGTTGCCTTTAAGAGGGATTAGACTTGGACTAAGACTCCTGAAGTTAATTAATCTGGTTTAATCCCGTTTTGAAGACTGACACACCATAATCCAGCCTAATGATCCTTCTTTGAGTAGAGTGTGGAGGAGCTGGAACTAGTCCTCTTGAGATAAGTTGTTTTTGATTACTCTTTGGATAGAACTGGCGAAGGATTTATATGAATTGAGTCTGGATTAAGACTGCTGATCTGAGATCATGCCACCATCACAATCACCTCATTTACGTAAACATTATAATATAATATAATACATACAAACCATTTGCTGGCACTGTGTTCAGAGAGTCTTAATAAGGAGCTGTATATAACTAAACTAATATAGATGATGGATTCATAATAATAATCCAAAGTGAAGCTAATGATTAAATCAGGTGAACAGAACAATTCAGAAAGTTTTTTAAAGAATTGTTAGTTAAACTGAGAATTTCTGGTTGTTTACTAATATTTAGTAAATCATTGGGATTGCTGGCTTCAAAATTAATTTTATTTTTATTGTTTTCAGATTAATTATTATTAATGTTCTAGTGAAAAGATATCATATACAGTAAACTGCTTAATTAATTTAATTACATTTTAATATTTCATACTGAATGCTACAGGGAAATATATATTTATTTATTTATTTTTTTACAACTTTATATTTCCATTTTTCTGCCATGATACAAGCGATGAGATCGCATCTTCTTGATTAATATTTTAATTTAGTTTGCTAGTAATTTTACTGTGCGGGCTATGAACTAGATTTTTAGACATAAGTCTATATTATTATTAATATTAATATTATTACAGGTACAAGAAGATTAAATCGCTTTGGGCCATGCTGTTGTCAGAAAAGAATCAATATATTTCAAAAGAATATATGAGCAGTTTTTATTTGAGAAGTTTCATTGCGGCTGTCATGTTTTAATGCATCATACCAATCTGGAAATGTGAATGCTGTGACCAGATAGTGGAAACTGTGGATGCTACCAATAGAGAAATGGTTACCATGAATTTCATACTGCTAATCTACACACTGTATATTTTTCTATTCAATGTTATTGATTTTCAACCTTTTTACATCATTGTGTACATTTTGTATTTTTGTTTAAATTTTGTATTTTTGCACCTTTTTCTGTATATTTTCTACAGTGCACTGTTTTGTTACACTACAAAGCCTATTCTATTCTATTCTATTCTATTCTATTCTATTCTACACGTAACTCAGCAGTGTAATGGTTCCCTGACATTTCCCCCCTGATCCTAAATGCACAAAATACCAACACTAAAATATCAGCAGGATTCGCAGTTTGCCTTCATTCTTTACTAACATTCCTTGTTAGGCTGGCGTCCTTTCTGAAACTATCCCTTTAATTACAGAGTGAGTGTGAGTGAGTTGGCTCTGATTGACTCGGTGGCCTGGTAGGGAGCGTGGCTGATGGGATTTGAGCTCCATTGAGGAGGCCACGGCTTCTTCTCCACACAAAAGGAACAAAGGAACAAGAGGCCACGGAGAACTTCATTTAAACTCTCTTAGAAGCAGGATGACACACACACACACATGTGCGCACATACTTAACTGGGCGTTTCTGGATTCGAAGCGTGTCGAAAACATCTAATCACAGTCCAGTCCTAAGACTAAGAGAACATTTTATTTGCTAATATTACTAAAGTTAGTTTGGACATTGATGGAGGGTATTCCTGCCTGTTTAGAAAGTGTGTTTTAGCTTCCTAAGGTACAAATAATATCATCATAAATCTCCTGGGTGTATCTTTAATAATGACAATAATTTTTTTTCAACAATATTTTATTCGTTTTCAAGCAAGCAAATACTAAATATAAAAGGAAACACAAAACACACATGACAGCAGTGGTTGGTAGAGGCAACACATGTGAATGGGAGAAGGTAAGACATTAGAATTGTGCAAGTAAGGTATATCAAAATGAAATGTAAAGGTTGAAGGGAAATAAATAAATGAGTAAGAAAATAAAACAAGATAAATAGTTATTCAATCATAAGGCATAGGGGGGGCAGAAGACAGTATTGCAATGTCCTTTATGCACTAATTTAGCTGTGGAGTCTGGTAAATAGTTAAAGAAAATTGACCACACATTGTCAAAAACCCTCTCATTACCCCTCAGGACTGAGCTTAGGCGCTCCATTGGTAAAACTTTAAAGATTT
>JBCNYG010000009.1:9040757-9051099 GCA_039654305.1 Porochilus rendahli | reverse complement strand
CCGAAAGGAGATAGGGATGGTGTGTGGAGCCTCATGTGATCGTTTTTAACACACACGTACGCGCGCACACACACACACACACACACACACACACACACACACACACACACACACACACACACACATAGACACACACATATGAATACAAGGTGAATGAGCCCCCTTATTGTGAATGAAAGCCCCCTCTGCCTGACAGTTAGTACACTTTTATGCAGTGCAAACGACAGGCCGAGGCCTCAGGCCACAGCACGGCCGCCCCAAAAGACCTGTTAACATTCCCTCTATGGCCTGTTTACCATGGCAAAGGCACATCGCTTCTGAATAGAGCAGAGGAGATTGACTTCATTTCAAGTGGATTCATTCATTTCTAGGGATTAGAAGTGCCTGGGTGTGTGTGCATTCGTGCATGTGTATGTGGTCATGTCCCTTCGCCCAAGACAAGATTTTGGAATGCTAGTGTGAACAAGAGTGGATAGTAATGATTAAATGAGCATCACCAGTTTCTTTTGTTTATTTATGTTCGTTTCTTCCTTTATGGAGTAGTGGTGGTGGTAGTAATAATAATCATAATATTGACTTCTGAAAATGAACTATGAAATGTTCATAGTTTGTAAAAATCCTGCAGGTTTTAAAATAAATTACTGGCCAGAAAATTTTACAAATTACAGGCTGACCATCTAAAGCCTACTACTTTTGTGCAATCTTTTTGTACTATGTCAGAAATGTGCTAATCTAAGTATGCACAGATGCATCAAACATAGCAGCCTTTCCTCTTCTTGCAGCTCAGTAAGGAATATTAATATAAAATGAAATAAGCAGCTTTGTGTCTATCAGTGTCAGCTGATGTTGTTCTTCTTCTTCCTTTTCTTTTCGTATTGTTATACATTGTTTTGTAAAAGAAAAAAGACAGGTTTAAATAACCTTTTTTTCACATTTGAGCTTTATTTGCTTGTGTTACATGTGGACCCAGCAGTTGCGTGCTTTTAAAAACAAAGTGACCTGTAGTTCATTAAATGTAAACCTAAACAAGGCGCTGGGTCCTGGGAAGGGTGAGCTGACCCATTTAATGTAATGGAGCGTCTATATGACCAGTTATTTCCTGCCATTACATGTGTTCTAATGGCTGTAAAGGTTCACTCTTTCACCCACCTATTTTTCCCATCAGTCTTAAAAAAGTTGTACAGGAAAGAATATGCAATATGTCTCTGATGGTTCATAGTGTTTCTGTTTCTGACTGGTTTGTACCTCGACACTTAGTAATGATTAGATATTGGAGTAAAGTGAATGCCTACACCCGCTCTTGCCTACACACATACACAAACTCATTCACTCACTCACTTGGAGGTGTGAAACCGAGCAGAAGGAGGGAGGGAGTGTGTGAGTGACAGCTGAATAGACAGAGATGCTTTATTAGATTTGATTTGTTGGGTCCTACGGAGAGCTTTTAGTCAACAATGTGTTCCACAACTGCAAACGCAAACTCCTTAAATCACTTCAGTAATGACCACAGACTGAGTTTAACACTGTGTTTAACACTGATTTCTATCACACACACATATATTACGGGTGATGTAAAGTCTAATTTATGCAATAACTCAAAGTTTGAACTAATTGTTCTTGATAATGAAATGTACATGTTTGTAGTTTTATAGGTTGAACTTATACAGAATAGAATTAAATAAGCAAAATTTAATCTGCTTAAATATTTCAGTAGTTTTCTATATATTCTGTAATAGTTAAACCTTAAAATTCACTATTGAACCAATTTATCCTAAAACGTTTAACAGATTGGTCTTTTTCAAAGTGGTAAATATTTAAGCTGTTAAAAAATAAATTACAAAATCCTTTAGCTTTGGGTTTTTGTCGAGTTATACATTTAAAAGAAGCAGCTGAATTTGTGAAAATAAATGTATTTCTTTTTTTGTTTTATCTCCCTTGTTTTTATTTTTTAACTTAACAAGTTGGACTTTTCATAAGAATATATTAAACCTATTTAAAGATTATAAAGCTAATCAATTATATACATGTTATACAGTTCATATTTTGTATAAATTGTCCTTATACAGAATTTATGTACAAATAAATACATATACATACATATATGTATTTGGAGGAGCGGGGGGGAGAAATCAATCTTAATGATTGTAGCTAAAGTAAGCAAGGGGCAGATGTTAGATATTGGTCTTATTGATCAGTGTGATAAATCTGGTGGGTTGGACTGATATTTTCCATTAATTAATGTAGTTAGGGATGGCTAATTGAAGTTTCTGTTCCAGATTATTGTGAGGAATATTGTGGGGACAGTATAATAACAGTGGTCATATTGTCCCCTTTATCACAGTGCAGCTTGAACAGCAGATAAATATTTAGCATTGGGGTTTATGGCTGGATTTCTTTCTTTTTTTTCTTTCTCCCATCTACTTTTTCTCCTCTTTTTTCCCCTCTTGACACTAATTGCATTGTTTTGCAGGAGTCATGGGGTCAGAACTGTCTCCTAATTACAGGCTCCACTCTGTGCTGATGAGCACCCGAGGCATTTCTATCTGTAGTATATTAGCCAGGAAGCAATAATCTCCCGATTCTCGAATGGGACAAAGACAAGTGGAACCCATCTTCCCGTGCCATGCAAGGGCCGGGTTTTTGGGCTGCTTGTGTCCTCAGGTGTCGCTCGAGGCTACACTGGGCCACAGTACAAAGTCTAAACCATCAGGGTGCATTAGTGAGGAGGATTTAGTGAGGAGTAATGCTGAAGCCGTGGGGTACCTGCTGCATCCTTTTTGTCTAACTCATTAGTTTGAAGTTGAATAAGCTTTTTTTTTTTAAATGCATACAATATGTGTAATGATTTAAAGGAAACTGTTGTTTTAAGTTAACCAGATGTTTTATTTCTTTAAACAGGCAGCTGAAGGAGTCGCCTTCATTGGTCCTGACACTCATGCCATCCAGGCCATGGGGGACAAGATTGAGAGCAAACTCATTGCAAAGGCAGCCAAAGTCAACACCATTCCGGGCTTTGATGGAGTTGTGAAGGTGAGGCTCATTTTACTAAAGCTGGATCCAATACAAAATCTGTTCGCAAGCACCAGTTTTGGATTTTGGGTTGAACAAGACTGACTTTTATTTCAGAATACTCACAATACAGTTACAAAACCCTTTTATTTTGAATGTTTTACATAAACCCAAAGCAAATTTACTCCAAAGAACTCTTAACATCCTGGTCTTCAAACACCAGGTCATCACTTCATCTATGTACAAATGAAATTCAGAATATAATGGAAACAGTGTATATCCAGGAATCAGTGGGCACGCGCGCCCACACAAAGACAAAAACTATCCCAAAAATGTCAGGGAAATGTGAGTCTTATATTTTTTCCAACTCAAAACAATCTTGCTGTGACGAACAGACGCATTTCTGATTTGTTGTTTGATGATTAACTACATTTGGGGATAAACACTCAGCTTTGACAGCCGGTGTGACTCATAACGAGGCATGTTTTAAAGGACCGAAGCCATTCTGCTTTTGGCTATCTCACAAATCTCAGAGCTCTGTGTAGCTCAAATATATTCTTTTGAACGGACCCTTTGAATACTAACGCATTATTGATGAAAAAACTTCTAAGTCACCATGGGGAATTCTTTAACACAGATTTCATGAACCAGAACATGTGCCAGAGTTGCTTCTGTGTGTGTGAGATGTGAGTGTGTGTGCTCAGCTAGTTACAAAAAAAAAAAAAAAAATAAAACAGAATTAAAAAAAATCCAAAATGGGTGATTTGGGAAAACAGTGCCCATAAATCTGTACATTCTTGTGTTGCAATGGCACATTGTGTTAGCTTACTTAAGTTGGTATTTAAAACCTAACTGATCATTAGAAAACCCTTTTGCCGTTATTTATGCAAAGATAAAAACTGTTGTTTATTTAAAGAAGTAATAAATTGGTTCTATTTAGGCTAGTTGGATTTCTTGATAATCAGGATTTGTGAGTTTCATTATAGACTAAAAATGGTCTGAAAAAAAGAGCTCTGTTCTGCAATTTGTAAGTAATTTTTTGTACTGCGAAATGAAGGATGTTCATGTGAGAAACCGCCAAGATACTGAAGTTCTTGTGATCGGCGGAACATCATTTTACGCATGATTGTTGTGGCGAAAAGTGTCCAGTTTACGATGCAAGAGATCCAAATTCCTTTTTCAGGTGTTTATTTAGCCTTTAGGAAAAGAAATGCATACACTCATTCCCACTCGAGAATCGGGAGAAAAATCTCAGACCTTGTCTACCATCTTGCACTGGTTTATATACAGTGCCCCTTCCACTTTGATTGGTCTATCATACTCTAGCTCTAGACTCTGATTGGTCCCTCATGAACTCGTATCTCAACATGTGTCAACAGGTCTCGACATGTCTCAGCATGTCCCAAATTGGCCTTGACGGGTCTAGACTCGACCCCCCTCATCACTTAGGATGGTTATTTTGTTTCTTTTCAAGGTCCGACATTTTGTTGCGATGTTCCATGCTCATGGTCAGATGAGCAATTCTTGTACAGAGTGGAATGGCCCGAAAATAAAATTATATAATCTTACACTCAATAAACTTCTTATACAATAGTCTTATAAATCATCCAATAATCAAATAGTGCAGTAAATCATACTATCGGTATAATCATTAACAATTGAATTATATATTTGATTAGAGATGACTTCATTGGCCAGTTCTCCATGTCAGGATTACAGATGTGACATTTCACACCGGCAGGCCACAGGTCTTTCTCAGTTTATGGGTTCAAAACACCCCCAGGGATGCCTGATACCCCTGATTCCTCCACATGGTAGAAAGAAAAGTGGGAGACCCCGGGGCATAACTAAGCAAGAGCTCAAGCACCTCACAGTCTCTAGTCTGAGAAACAGCCTGACTGGTCAGTTGTCAGTTTTCTTAAATGCTATCCACAAAACACCGGTCTCAACTTTAGTAGTCACAAGACAACTTCTGGATTCTGCAAAGTTGCAAAAAAAAAAAAAAACAGCTATATCCGAGACTGGTCAGCAAAAGCTTTAGCCCATGGTGGGGGAAATGTGATGGTCTGGGGTGCTTTGGTGGTGGTAAAGTGGGAGATTTGTACTGGGTAAAAGTGACCTGGAACAAGGAAAGCTATCACTCCATTTTGCAATGTAATGTTACACCCTGTGGACAGCACTTGATTGGATCTGGTTTCTTCTAACAACAGGACAATGACGCAAAACACAGCTCCAGACTATGCAAGAACTATTTAAAGAACCAGTCAGCTGGTATTCTGTCAGTAATAGGGTGTCAGAATATCGGATCTCAACCTGATAGAGCTGTTGTGAGAGCAGCTTAACTGTATGGTACTGAAGAAGTGCCCATCAAGCCAGTCCAACTTGTGGGAGGTGCATCAGGAAAAATGAGGGGTTAGTTCTTTAACTTCCCTTGATAAATTGACATCTAGAATGACGAAGGTCTGCAAGTCTGTAATAGCTGCAAATGAAGGATTTTTTTTATATTAAAGCAAAATTCAAAGGTCATAATTATCATTTCAAATTCTATTCTATGAGATGAATTCCATCATTGCTCTCGTATGACTGAGTTATTGCATCACTACCATCAAATAAGTTGAATGATTATTGCACAGATATGGCATGCCAACATAGTAACATAATTGTCTACCTGTAAAACTACAGGTGAAACTGGAGAGGTAGAGGTATGATTATATATATATATATATATATATATATATATATATACAGTAAGACATGGGAATATTCCAGTCTGATTACTTCTCTATATGAGGAATGATGGACAGTTGCAAGTGGACACTGGCTAAATCAAAATGGCTGACAAACATAGCTTGACATGGTCGGTCACTTGGAACAGGTGGTGTATTCACTGTTATGCTTTAAGCTATAAAAATCTTGTTTTGGTTTGCTTTTTTTGTGTTTCCTTGTAGTATATATTAAAACTTTGAATGAGTTTGAAAATGTTGCTAAACAGCTCACCTGTAGTATATGGTCACAAACTATAAAAACCTTGCTTTAGTTTGCTCTTCATATCCCCAAAACTTAATGTTGTGTGTCTTCTCATTTCTTCAGACTACTTCTGTCCCGCAACACCCAATAACTATTAAACTTGATCAATGCTTCAAACAAGGGGAAGTTTGGCAAAAGAGTAAAACCCACTGGTTCTCATATGATCTTAGAAGGACATGCACACAATATTGTGTGGGAAAAATATTAGGTTACAGTATAGAATAAAATGATTATTTGCCTTGAGGCTCCTCGAATAATTGTTGATTATCTACAGAGAGCGAACCACTCAGCCATTCCTGTGCACTTTATTCAACATTTATTGATGTGGAGTACCAGAGCTCTAAAGCAGAGTAATGGTTGTGGATGACATGAGTAACATTTTTCTCATTGAAGTCATGACATTTCCAGAGTTTATTATGATGAGCAGTGGATCAACATTTCAATGAGATGATCTAACCTCTAAAACTTCCAAAGAATCTTGTTTCTGTGTATCTCTTCTTCCTGACCTTCACGTCCATCCCCCTTCTCCATTTTAAATGTGCTTTAACGACCTCGTGTAGTGGTTGTTTTGACACTTCCTGGCCTTATTGGCTCCATAAAGGGGTGCTGTGGCACTCAGCCATGCCAGACAAAGGCAGCACGTCAGAGCAGCTATTACCATATGAGAGACAGCAGTAACGATCTCCGTGCCATCAGCCAGATTGCAATCGGACCCTCACACACACGCTAAAACACTGCGCGTTTTGCTTATACTGTAGCCGTGCTGTGGGCTTTCTCACCTTGCTCTGATTATGTACTGTTTGGGAACGAATAACTGGAGATGTGTGTGTCTGTGTGTGTGTGTGAGAGAGAGCAAGAGTCTTAGCAGGGACAAAGTGCCATAATGTAAAGAAATGAGAAATAACAAGGTTTTTTGTGCAGAAAAATGCATAAAAAAAATACTTTGTTGCCACGAAGTGTTGACCTGATGGAAGGTGAGTGCCGATGTGTGAACACAGAACCTGCCCTCTGTTGGTTGAGATGGGAAACTGCACCACCACCACCATCATCATTACCTTCAGTACAAGATATGACTGATATTATGAAATATATATCAGTAAAAATGTATAAATATATCATAATTCATTTGATCTTCAATATCCAATACATAAAAAAAATCTAATATGATGTTTTGTCCCTTTATTTCTGAAAATTATGCACTTTGCTATGCTGTTTTCTATAGCATTCCCATCCATACTTATTTTTTGATTATGACCCTTTTACTTTCTGACGCATTCATGTCCACACATACTGTATGAGTTTAAAATTATCTCCGTCAACACCAAAGGTAAAACCATGCTGAAATCAGTGGCAATAGACATTATGTCAAAATTGTGGCCTTCGATCCAGCTCTACAGCTTAAAGTCTGTATTATTGTAACATTAGGAGAATACTCTCTAATTTTAACTGAAAGAAGGTTATCCCGTCAGTTATTTACTTAATATAAGTAATGATGTATTTTGTTAAGTAATAATAAGTCTGGCACAAAGGTGTACTGTCAGATTTTCACTATCACAATAGCATCACAGTTCCAGTTATTAAAATACAATATTTTATTTATAGTTTTTCAAGCATGGCTTTTAAATATATCTTGAATTTTTGGATACTTTTAGCAAAACAGAATGAGTCTTATATGCTTTTTCACCATCTGTCCATACCAGTCCAAAATGAAAATTGTCATTCTCTCATGTCATGTTATAATGGTACACATGATTATTCTGTAATCATTTGGACTGTAAATGCTTTTCTCATATGATGATATTGTGTGGGTTTTTTCAGGATGCAGAAGAGGCTGTGAGGATTGCACAAGAAATCGGTATGAAACAGCAAAGCACTTATTAATAACTGAGATATCTGTATTGGCAAACTGGTAATATTTTAGCATACAACAAAATAAATCATGACTCTCTCCAGATATGAGTGTTTCTGTCAGGGAATGATTCATTATAGACATGCATTAGTATAATTCATCTGCATATTTAATGACATCGTTAAAGTGTTGGGGTTTTTCAGCTTTGTCTCTCTTCACGTTGACGTGTAATCAGTCATCACTGCTTTGTAATTTGAACTTTATTCTGTAATGGAGCAGTTCATCCAGAAATAGAATGAGCCAAAATTCCCTTTGTAATCCGTAAGCGTCGGCTGGCCAAGGTTTGTAAATATGGCTAATGGTGCTAAAATTGCTAATTTCACCCTAATACCCATGCAGTTCTTCTTCAGTGTTGTTACTGAGACTCAGTGATGTGGTCTGAAGGCACACTTTCGACTGGCTGCACTGCTCACGCTACATGACTTTTATCAGTTGTGATCTGTTGTTATCTCAGACGAGACATGCACACTACTCTGGGAGAGATGCTCACTGAAGTGTGCCTGATCCCTGAATTCAGCTTTGTCATGTAAATGAATGTGTGAACTGACTATCATGTGTCTTTGTGGCCCTAGCTGTGTTCCTTCTGGCCTTTATATACGGGGAAAAAAAGTATTTATATTGTAGATGATGAGGATTGCCTGTTCTGCAAAGAGAACTCGAAGAATAGTGCCAAAGTTTTTAATACTGTGTGCTGCTAAAAACTGTGTTTTGTTTTATTATAGTTTTTACATTTTTCCCCTCGTTTTATGACACTAATAGATGGATGCTGGAGCTGGATTCAGGGATGACAACACATGAAATAAATTTTTTGGGGGGTGGGCACTTTTCACTGGTTGATCTTAGTGCTGTTTTACTGATATTTGCATACTGTTTCTTACTGACAGAAGAGTAGTTTCAGAGCCCTAAAAGTTTGGTGACTGGCACCTGGTGTGATCATATACCTGAAAATTACAGTTACGGAGTGGCAATCTTGGATGTATTTCCTTAGTTCCAGAGTTTGGTATCATTCATGCTTTCCAGTCCCTGTTAAAGTTCACTTAATGTTTAAAACATGTGTACAGGTGTTCATATGACAGATAACTATTATTCAGTACATTTAACTTTGGGAATTAGCTCCTGTGGGACCAGTGGTTAGGGTGTAGGACTCATGATCAAGAGGTCATGGGTTTGAATCCCTGGTAGACAATAACACCTTTGTGCAAAACAAGCAAACCTCAGACACCATGTCTTGGCTGATAAACTACATTTTTATTTACAGAAAATAATTGGTTGAATTATTTTTATGCGCTGTTTCCTTTTATGGGTAGCTAACAATTTTTTGGGTGAACCAACCCCATTTTTTGTCTCTTTCAGGTTACCCAGTTATGATCAAAGCATCTGCGGGTGGTGGAGGTAAAGGCATGAGAATCGCTTGGAACGATGAGGAGACCAGGTGAGAGGTTACTGTACAAATCCATAAAGTTCCCATAATTCTTTACAGATTGCTAAGTTAATGCTAATAAACTAAAGACATAAGGCTGATAAAGATTTTCTTGGGTGCTGTATGATATATTATGCTGCGTTCATGACCAAATGGAAACCTAAAGGTTTTTGAAAAAGGAAGCCCTTTAGGGTGAAACAGCATTTTGTGAGTACAGACGTTTTACTGTCTGTTGCTTTCAGACGTGCTGTTACGGAGGCCCTGACACCTTCCCTTTTATATTCTCTGGCTCTGGAGACAGTCTCTCTGATAAACAAATATGCTTAGCAAAGGAGGGCGCCTCTAATTGCGCTCTTTATCTGTAAGGTGAAGTCATGCTTTTGTTTGTGTTTGTAATTGGATTTTATCTCAAGTGGGACAAAAGGTGAGAGTGAGGTGAGAATAAAGAGATTCTCAGCTGATAAGAGGAAAGCTTTGATACAGCCATTGGGTTGACCTTTTAAGCTCTATTCCTACTGACCAATCAGAGGAGGTATTCAGAAACCCAACCAATCCATACACTGTATCATATTAGTGATGATTTCTATTAAAGATCATTTAATGATTTGAATTAAAGATGATTTGTACGATGATTTTGATTGGTGTTAAATAATGATGATTTGTATTAAAATGTATATGAACTGATAAATGATGTGAATAATGATGAATTGTATTAAAATTAACTGTTTAATGATGATTTGTGCACACAAAAAGCTGCCCACAAGTCCACCCAAGGCCTACCACGTAATGTCAACATCACCTGATTTAAACAATCTTTCTCTGGAGCTGAAAAATAATGGTGGCAATCCTTAACATTGAAATTCAGTGATGTATATACCTGGACTTGAGCGAATCTTTGTGTCTTCGAATTCCCATTCAGAGAACAACTGCAGCTGTGCTGAACTACGAATTTCCACTCTAACTGAATAACGTGTTCC
>JBCNYG010000009.1:9026206-9040657 GCA_039654305.1 Porochilus rendahli | reverse complement strand
ATGATAAGAAAAGTTGCAGCAGTGTGAAAACCTTGACTTGTGTTTTGTGTCCTTAGGGAAGGGTTTCGTTTTTCCTCCCAGGAGGCTGCGTCCAGTTTTGGCGATGATCGTCTCCTTATTGAGAAGTATATTGATAACCCCAGGCACATCGAGATACAGGTAACTTTGTGTGATTATCTCTTAATTAATGTCCCTCCTCATCTATACTATTAAATCAATGATTTATTAATTTATTTAAAACCAACCAAACAAAAAAAAACCTTAAAGTCAAATAACTTATTTTCTTTTCATCCAAATGTAGCTGATCAGCTGAGACTAATTTAAAGTCAGATTTTCCTTATAGGGGTTTGCACTGGAGCTATGATGCTAATGTAGCTAACAGTTAGTGGATCCATTAATGGTTTCTGTATCAAACTGCAATAATTTTTTTTATTAATGTCACACATTCACTAATAACATCGTGTTTTAGTATTAATATAATATTAGGCACCTTAATATTTGAAGTACGTGTTTATGAAATAGATTTGGAAATACACTTTTGTTACTTGTTGCCATCATGAACAATTCACTTTTCCTTCAAAGGATGTCAAGAGGTGAGGTTTAAGTCAACAAATTTGCTTACATTTTATATTAATAACGATTTACGGCATGGTGTATATGCCCTAAACCTCTCTAAGCCACAGCTTGCATGCATGATGATAATGTTCCTGTTTGAGCTGCTTTATTTACAAATAGGATTTCATATCTTAACAATGCCATTTAAAGTATTACAAAACTATTATCTACTTATTAACCCTGAGGTCTTTAGTAAAGATGAAGAAGAAAGGCTGGGATTTCCCTGTACAGACCGAGCAAATGCAGTTCAGAACTAGTTAATTATGTTGCATTTTTAAATGGGGGGCTTTATTTAGTTCCCTTTAAGCAGTGTTACTTGCTTGCAACAGTGTCTTAATTCATGTCTTTGGTAGTGTCACAACACCACTTCTGATTTGCCAGCAAATGGCGTTTTTCCTAAAGTGGGCAGCATTTGCGGACGCAATCAGGAAGTGGATTTGAGCTTTCTCTTCACATTGCCGACATCTTCACATGCATTTGAGGCTGGGAGCTTTCAGCTTGTTTCCCTTCCTGTGAGGATAAAACTTTTAGACGAGCCACTAGTATTTTGTAGGACTTTGTAAACTCTTTGTCGATTAGGCCATTTCCTTCATACCTTTACTCTTCAATAAAATGCTAAAGGCTTCTCTAGAAATGGGTAAAGATCATACAGTACAATGCGCAATCTAATGGTAAACAAGCAGAGTGAAACGCACCAGTCTGTGCAAAATGCATCGGCCAGTCAGATTGCAGGTACTGTTGCATACAAAATATTTTTCTTAAAAATATGCAACAATAGATGTCTTCCAATACTTAAATGTACTGCAATGTAACTCCAGTGAAAAACCAAAAAGGCAGTTCTCAGACACCTGACATTCCAGTTCACCATACAGGGTCAAGAGGAATCCGTGGATATGTATTTATTTATTTGTTAAATAAGAAGGCCCTTCTTTAAAACCAGGCTTTAAATAGAAGTTGTTGATGCTTGAGAGATAATGGTTTCAGTCACGTCTTTCCATTCTCTGTGTGTGTGTGTGTGTGTGTGTGTGTGTGTGTGTGTGTGTCTGTCTGTGTCTGTGTCTGTGTAGGTCTTGGCTGATAAGCATGGAAATGCTCTGTGGCTGAACGAGAGAGAGTGCTCCATCCAGAGACGTAACCAGAAAGTGGTGGAGGAGGCACCCAGGTAGGTGTATGTGTTGTGTTGGGGGTTTGGTGTCACAACTGGCCTGACGCCTGTTCCGCTGTCCAGTGCTGCATTACTAGTACTTCCACTTGTTTGGTTTTCGGTACTTGGTTAAGATTGACGGCAATTAGGGGTGGAGCCAGCTGCAGTGTGCATTCCTGATTGGTTATCCACATTGTCCCGAACTGTGTTAGCCATCATGACAAATCTTATAATATAAAAACAAATAAATAATATTTGTGCAGTGTGGATGGTTTGGTGGTTTGTTTATCAGAAGCACAAAAATGTACAGAAGTGCTGAAATTATGCTACAGTCACTGCTTTTACTTCATTAAAGTGACAAATCCAGTCAGTGCTGAATTAAGGAGTGTGTGTATGTGTGTTTGTGTGTGCAGTACATTTCTGGACCCGGACACTCGGCGTGCGATGGGAGAGCAGGCTGTGTCCCTAGCTAAAGCTGTTAAATACTCCTCTGCAGGCACTGTTGAGTTCCTGGTTGATTCTAAAAAGAACTTCTACTTTCTAGAGATGAACACACGCCTCCAGGTGTGTGTGTTGAGGCTTCTACAGTCACTTAAACATGTGCACACACTCAGAACTTGTATATATATGTATTATAGCTATTTGAAGGAGCAACTTTGTGTAAATAGAAAGTGAATTTGTATCATTATGAGTAGAAAACGTTTACGAGCAGTGCTGATCTGGGCTGTGTGGTACGTGCGTGTTTGTGTTTTGTGTTAGGTGGAACACCCCATCACTGAGTGCATCACAGGGCTGGACCTGGTGCAACAGATGATCCGAGTAGCTAAGGGTTATGAGCTCAAGCACAAGCAGGAAGACATCCCGATTAATGGCTGGGCTATTGAGAGCAGAGTGTACGCTGAGGTAAACAAACAAACCACACCACCTTTACTGGGCTCACAAGTATGTAGGCCACACCTCCTTTTGGGGGGGTGGTGGTGGTGGTTAAATCATGTAGACCATACTTCTTATACTGAAAATGACGTATATAGGCTTGACCTCCTTCACTGGGAGTGGCAAATAAGTAGATCACATCTACTTCACTGGGATTAACAAACACATAGGCTAGACTTTCTTCTCTGTGCATTACAGGTATACATATGCCGCTTCATTGGGAATGACATGTACATTGGCCATGCCTTCGTCACTGGAACTGATCAATACAGAACCCACTTGTCCTTCATTCTTTCAGTGTATCCATTAATTCACCATCACCAAACAGATTTCATGTTGCACACACATTGAATCCTGAATGATGAGCCCTGTGTACTGATTCATACCTTATGTTGTTATTATACTGTGTGTGTGTGTGTATTGCTTGTAGTTTGGACCTGTAGAAAACGATTAGCACTTGAAATGAAATGAAAGGCAAACTTTTTCATCTCACCTGTCACACATGAACATATGTGTACTTTATTATTAAGTGATTTTTACTTAGTTTCGAAGTTGCAATCTGCTAAAAATCGTTTGATAGTTTGGACTGTCCAGGTTGAAAAAGCTGCTGCTTCACTCTCGTGGGAGTGCAAAATCACAAGTATAGGATGTAAATCAGTCATTTTATACAAGGCAAGTTAATGGCAACAATAACAGTATACAGATATTAAACTAACAAATCAAATATAAACTAGGGAACTTCTGGGAAAAAATAAAACTAGGCACATCTACAAATTATTCACACTTCTGTTCACAAACACCAAACAAGAGTCCGATCGTACATGTGGAAGAAAAGAATACCACATCACATACCACATTCGTATACAAATTAGTTCTTTGTTATAGACAAAAATTCAGGTGATTATGTGTTTTTTTGTTTTTTTTTTGCTGCTTTTTGCATTAAGATAATCCTTTATTGTCCCACAATTGAGAAATTCTCTAAGCTACAGCAGCACAGTAAATAATTATAGAAACAGGGGTAGAAAGGAAATTACATAATCAGTAGTGGAAGAAAAAATTAGCAGATATAGATTTAAACAACAAGTAGGAGACCGTATCAATAAGGAACAGTTTAAATATAGACGTGTATATATTTGAGAAACTTAAAGCAGACAACAAAAGTAACACAGGAAGTAATGGGTAATGAATAATATATGAATTGGTCAGATGAAAATCAGTCACTAAGAATTACACTGTTGCCCCCTGTGTGCGGATTAATTGCAAGCTTTTATTATGTTTGGGTTAAATTTCCTATTAACACTTATTGTGATGGAGAAACTGTTTGGCTGATTTTTTTTTCTTCTCTTCTGTTTAGGATCCATACAAGTCATTTGGTCTTCCCTCCATTGGTCGACTCTCTCAGTATGAGGAACCAGTGAACCTGCCTGGTGTGAGTACTCTGTCTATTTACAACATTCACCTTTTCTAGCTGCTTTACCTTTACTGCAAGTCCACTTGTACTATTCTAGACCATATTATTAGATCCAATGACATTGTACCAGCACCCATTTACTAATCACCCCTTGCACGGTCACTTTAAAGGTCAAGAGTTAGTGTCGGTAGCTTATTTGTCTCTATGCCATAATACCAATTATCCATCATTGCAATACATCATAACGATAACCAGGGGTGTTTCTGGTATGCACGTGTAAGTACCTACCAAAGGAAGGGCAACCAGTGAACTAGCAAATGTGTCATGGGTGGCTAAGGCTCACTGATGCGTGTGGGAGTGAGGCTGGTACATCTGTCCTGATTCCCCAGAAGATTCCGCAGAAGAGCTTATGTAGCACAATGTGCTGAAACTGCTAGTGTTGGCTATGATATCAGGAAGTCAGAACCCACAGTGCATTGCAGTATTTATTCCATTTAAACCATCTTGCCATATATTAATATTTTTGTTTTGTATACAGTAATCTACTCATCTACATGAGCTCTCATTTCCATTCAGGATTGTAGAAGTGTGTGTGTGTGCCTGTGTGTGTAACTGGTGTGTTTGGTCAGATACTCACTGCTTAGATGTGCTTTGAAGCTAAAGCAGTGGGGGGTTTGCCTCTTTACAGCTTTCCTGCCTCAAAAGTAAACATGTAATTGATACCAGAGCTCAGGCCATCCTGTGTGTGTGTGTGTGTGTATGTGTGATTATACTCATGAACTATTAACTGTAAATGTGTATGTGTCCTGTTGAAGTTTCTGAGTATTAGGGTATTTATTGCGTGCCTGTATGATCATGTTATAGCAGGTACAGCAGAATATTTAAATGTCATTAAGTATAACAATAAATAAACCATAGCAAAGACAGTTTTTAATATAATTAAATCAAGTAAATTACTTTTATTTTCCTCACTGAGCACCCATGTGTTTTTACTAGCGCTGTGTTGTGGTGCTCTGAAGCCTAAAATAGCACTGCTTTGAAATATGCTATTGTCCTTCTTGTCTGTTTGTTGTTCTCAAAAATATGCATTAGAGAAGACTTTATATAACCGTCTTGTATTAAACTGGACTTCCTCAGGATGTTGTAAAACTCTTTGATCAGAAGACGGGTCTGTTCCGTCTCAGATAAATTTAAAAAAAGCTGTCTTTGTCTCACTGAATAGAATCGAATCGAATTATATTTGACTTCCGTAACACTGAATTTCATCATTTTATTCTTTTGCAGCAGTTTTTTGTTATTAAGGTAGGATTCCCACCAACTACAGTTCTGTGCAGTCTTTAGATAAAGATAGAGATAAAGTGATCTTGTGACTGTTGCATGAACAATGAAAATCAGTTTAGCAGCTCTCTGTTTTTTAATTATAAAAAGTGCACAGAAGACACGTCAGGTAACTACACTAAGCTAAATATGTGCATATACCTACATACACATATATACACTTTTATATTAGCATTGTTACTGTCTGGAATTACGCAAAGATTGTCATTATGGTCATCATTGTCACTCCAGAGTGTACTCTAGGAGCCTTTCAGCACTCAAATGTGCTGCCTATTTTAAGAAAATAAGAGAACACTTGTGTTAATGGCCACCTTAAACAGCCCAGACTTAAACATGGACCAACCTCATTATTTGACACTCTGGCATCTTACACGACTATTCAACACTGTAACGATGTTTATGAGTCAAAAGAGTGGAAAAAGCTTAATATCTCCCAGCGTTTGGTAGCTGTGCTATTTGGTGAAGGGGAAAGCAAAGGAAATTAGGAATTGAGAAAAGCAAAGAAAGTCTCCGAACTTCACTGTAGTGTTAAACAATGATGACATCATCAAGTCACTGGTAAGTGGGTTTCATTTTAAACCTGTCCTGATACCTAATGATTTTTTCTTTTCCTCTCTGAAGGTGCGTGTGGATAGTGGCATTCAAGAAGGAAGTGACATCAGCATCTACTACGATCCCATGATCTCCAAGGTAAGAGAATGGTGCTGCAAGTTGAAAGAATTTTGGGAATTGTGTTTTGAGTTTAATTAGCTGACGTGTTTGTAGTTGGTAACTTACGGAGCCACGCGAGCTGAGGCACTGAAGAAAATGGAGGACGCACTCGATAACTACGTCATCAGAGGTAACGTACACTGGAGGTAAAAACACTCAGGAATGTGCTCTGTGTCACATCATGTATCGAGCTCTCTTTCTCTCTCCTTTCTCTTCTCTCTCTTGTTCTTTCTCTACTTTTCTCTCTCTCACTGTCTTTCTCTCCTTTCTCTTCTCTCTCACTCTTTCTCTTCTCTCTCTTGTTCTTTCTCTACTTTCTCTTCTCTCTCTCTTGCTCTTTCTCTCCTTTCTCTTTTCTCTCACTGTCTTTCTCTCCTTTCTCTTCTCTCACACTCTCTTTCTCTCCTTTCTCTTCTCTCTCACTGTCTTTCTTTTCTCTCTCTCTTTCTCTCCTTTCTCCTCTCTCTCACTCTTTCTCTTCTCTCTCTCTCTCCTTTCTCTTCTCTCTCACTCTCTCCTTTTCTCTCTCACTTTCTTTCTCTCCTTTCTCTTCTCTCTCACTCTCTTGCTTTTCTCTCTCACTCTTTCTCTTATTTCTCTTCTCTCTCTCACTCTTTCTCTCTCACTCTCTTTCTCTTCTCCCTCTCTTTCTCTCCTTTCTCTTATTTCTCTTCTCTCTCTCACTCTTTCTCTCTCACTCTTTCTTTTCTCCCTCTCTTTCTCTCCTTTCTCTTCTCTCACTCTTTCTCTTCTCTCTCACTATTTCTCTCCCTTCTCTCTCTCTTTCTCTTTCTTTCTGTCCTATCTCTTCCCCTTTCTCAGGTGTGACCCATAACATTTCTCTGCTGAGGGAGATCATCGTCCACCCATCGTTCATCTCGGGTGACATCACCACCAACTTTCTGCCTGAGGTTTACCCCGATGGGTTCAAAGGTCACCCGCTGACAGCCGATGAGCGGAGCGAGCTCTTGGCTGCAGCCTCTGCTCTCTACGTAGCTGCACAGCTTCGCTCACAAAAGTTCCTGGGACAGCAGAGGTGAGCAGTGGCAGGAAGTGTCTTAGTACTGAAGAGCTTAGATTCCCCCTGCGATAAAACCGAGAAAATCCTGACCACAGCCATGCAACAAATTTCATCAAACATGGTGCAGACACTACCCTAACTGCGTCCCAGAGATGATTTGATTTTGGAACGTCAAAGTTAAAGTTGCTCATAATGTTGGATGGAGTGCTGATAGAAATGACGTTACTGTGGAACTCTAATAGGACAGAGTCAGTTACCTTCTGACCTTGAGGGACCCTGAAAGGTCAAACCCCATCCACTGTGTAAATTCTTCATATGTATAATGTATATGTTTTTTGGGATAATTTGGTTGCGTTCATGCACCATAGAACATCTCGTAAGATGATCTCATGGGTAATTAAAACCAGTACCCATTGCTTCCTGAATTAAATGACCTAAAATGGTGAGAACAGGATAATAAAAATTTAAAAAAGTTACACAAGATTAAAGCATTGAAATTGATGACAGCGCTGTTGAATTCTGCATTCTGATTGGTGGTGAGGTGTTTCATTATTTTGTTATCATTAATAACTGAAGGGTGTGGTGTGGTGTGGTGGTGTCTGGGATGATACTTTGAGTTACTTTCTAATAACCACCCATCTGAAGAATTTTATTGCTCTTATATGATTTTACAAAAATCTTTTAAGTTCATTAAAGCAACACACATTGCACTTTTTTATTCATTTATAGTCCCATTAAATGTTCTATATCATCACATGCTGCTGTTTTACTAGCTTACAGAAGCTATAAATAGTTTCATTCATCAAATTCTTTTTTTCTTTCTTTTGAAGACGGTGTAATAGTTTTTCATGGTAGAGAAAGTAATGTGTCCTGAAAACTGGAGACTCCTTCCTAAAATACCAAAATCCATAATCCATCGTTGAATAATCTTAAATCAAAACTTAATGATGTCAATTATTCTAGTTTTTTTAAAGATGTTTTACAGACGTTTACAGTCTGTGCGGCCTGAATCCGAGTCCAATCAGAATCAAGCATTCAACAAAGCAGTGTACTAATGTAAATTTCCACCTACTTTATTAAACCCAAGCACAAGCATTCTGTACGTCACTTTGGCTTTGCGTGTATTTTCATGAACATGTACACTGTGCAACAGTCTAGTCTAGTTCAATCCTGAGAAGAATCTGTGTCCTAATCGCTAATATAGATGGAAATGCAAACAGTTGTTTTTTTGTGCATGTTATTAACTCAACTAAAGGTTTTATTATTTTTTCGGAGATCTGTAGTGCTGGCCAAAAAAAAAAAAAAAAAACACGGTCCACCAAGCCATCTGTGCAAACATCTCTCCTGCTCCCCTGCCTCCACTTTTTTTGATCGCTTTCTAAAGTTATTCGTGTGTGTATGTCAGTGAGGCTCTGTTTTTAGACGACAGCCCACCATGGTGGAAAAATCTCTCCCACTAATTGATTTACTTTAGATCTTGTAACAAAGGAGCTGTCAATCAAACAATGGTCTGTGTGTGTATGTGTGTGTGTGAGAGAGAGTAGTGACTCTACATGTGTCCAGAAACAGTAAGGTTGCTGTTCTGAAAGCAGGAAGTTGGAGGAAGGATTAGGCAGGGGATATACACTTTTTTTTGCCTTCTGCTGCTTTTGTTCTTGAGATAAAGTGAAAGTTTGTCTTTAATGCATCTCTGACCAACACCTTATGTCTTATTTCTATGCTGATCAGATTCACAGGAGAATCTTGCACTCAGTGTGAACTCATTTGCACAATTTGTACAGTCCTAAACTTTTAGCACATTTAAAAGGAAATTAAACCCAGACTTAATAAATGCTCGCTCGTCTTTTATTTATCTGTTTTTATTAAAATGTGCAGTTTAATGAATGTTTTTTGTGTAGAAGAAAACGTGATCACCCTACCCATTAATACAGCACTACTGTGCACATAAATACATGGTGTGCTATTCTTTCTTTTATATGTATGATGGACACTTGTTTGATTTATGTGTGCCTAGTTTTATTTTACTTAGAAGTTAATTAGTTTATATCTGATTTGTTAGTTTAATATCTGTATACTCTTATTATTGCCATTAACCTATACTCATGATCCCCTATTCCTCCACTTTTACCACTTCACTTCCTGCCTGTGTTCATTTATTTTCTCCGAAAGGTAAACATAGAAGCTGTTATAAAGATTGTCATCTGTCTTATCCCCAAATCAGAGTTTGTGTCAAACCCATGACTGTGTGTATAATTTTGGTATTATGTGTGTTTTGAAGAGTCTCTAACACTGTTGAGGAAAGGAAGAGTTGGGAGCTGTGTGTGCAGTTGGAGAAAGGAACTCACGTGTTGTGTGTAACCCGTTCTGGATCCAAATACACTGTGAGTGTACTTTTTTGTACCCCTTTTTGCTGGCCTGTGTTTCTTGCAGGTTTTCAGTAAATGCCGTGTGGTCTAATAAAAGGGAAATATTCTGCTGTCTATACAAACACAATGAGATCATAAGCATTATTTATTTGTGTCATTTATTTATCTATTACAGTGGTGATGCATGTTTTATAACTGCAGCACCGATGTTAGTTCTTGGTGTAATATAGGTCACAGATTTATATTAATGCACCTGTTCTAATTCGTTGTTGTTTCTTTAGTAAAATCTTACACACACATACACACGTCTGCCTCATAGCAAGACGGTCCTAGATGCAAGTCCTGGTCTCTGTCTGTATCCAAGGCTGACTAGGCTGGAGCAGTCGAAGTCCGATTGTCTTTTTTTGTACAAGATGATATATGAGCTACAGGGCCCTATTTATTCTCCCTATTTAATTATCTATCTATCTGTCTATCTATCTATCTATCTGTCTATCCCATGCATCCTATCTATCTGTCTATCCCATGTAACTTTCTCATCTGTCTATCCCATCTACAGTGCATCATTTCATTTACAGAACATGCCTACAACCATGAAAATGTTTTTTTTTTTATTATTGTGAAGCAAACAACAAACTGGACAAAATAACAGAAAACCTCATCATGCATAATTCTTCACCCCCTAAAGTCACTACTTTGTAGAGCCATCATTTGTGACAATTACAGCTGCCAGTCGCTTTGGATAAGTCTCTATGAGCTTGCCACATCTTGCCACTGGGATTTTTGCCAATTCCTCAAGGCACAACTGCTCCACCTCCTTCATGTTGGATGGTTTCTGCTTATGAACAGCAATCTTCAAGTCTGACCACAGATTCTCATTTGTATTGAGGTCTGGGCTTTGACTAGGCCATTCCAACACATTTAAATGTTTCCCCTTAAATCACTTGAGTGTTGCTTTAGCAGGATGCTTTAGGGCAGTGTCCTGCTGGAAGGTGAACCCCCGTCCCAGTCTCAAATCACAGGTAGACTCAAACAGGTTTTGCTCTGGAATATCCCTATACTAAGCACCATCTACCGTTCCCTCGACTCAGATCAGTTTCCCAGTCAGTGCTGCTGATAAATATCCCCACAGCACGATGCTGCCACCACCATGTTTCACCTTGGGGATGGTGTTCTTGGGGTGATAGGATTTGTTGGGTTGGCATCAGACAAAGCGTTTTCCTTGGTGGCTAAAAAAGTTAGATTTTAGTCTCATCTGACCAGAGCACCTTCCTCCCTAAATTTGGGGAGATGCCCACATCCCTTTTGGCAAACTCAAAACCTGCCTTCTTATTTTTAACACTATGTAATGTTTTTTTTCTGGCCACTCTTCCATAAAACCACTAAATTTCCATCTTCTTTCTTTCTTTCAGTCTTTCAACTTCTTTCCTTCTTTCCCTACTTCTCTGTGTTTCTTTCCCTGTCTCATTCTTTCTTTCTTTCCCTATTTTGGCCTTTATTTTTTATTCTTTTCCGATTTTGTGTTTCATCTTTTTTCTTTCTTTCCCTATTTTGTCTTTCATTTTTTTTCTTTGTGTCTTTTTTCTTTCTTTTTTTGTTTCCCTTTGTTTGTGTTTCTGTCTTTCATCCTGTCTTTCAATCTGTCTTTCTTTCTCATGTGTCTTTTTTCCTTCTTTCTTTCTATCTTTCATTCTTCCATTCCTTCTTTCTTTCTTTTGTTCTAATTTATAATATTTGTTTCCCCTTGGACCCTCATCCCGTACGATTTGATCAGCCGGAGAAGGAATAAGGAAATGGCAGTGGAAGTTTGGCATGTCACTCAGTCACTGTGTGTTTGCACACCTGTGGACGTTCACTCTGGGATGCCTTCGGGAGGTCCATATGGATCTGGGTGTTCAGAGCACTTGTGCTGATCTGGGCTCATCACCCCGTTGCCCATGTAATCGGATTAAGTGGGGTTTAGAGGGGGACTCTGATCCTCGATCAGTTGCATGCAGTTGACCCATGTAAATGTCATTTCCGTCGAGGCCTATCATTTCTTCTGGCTGTGGACCAACACTCCTGCTCTCATGTCCATCAAAGTGGAGTGCAAAGAGCTGATCTGAGGTCAGATACTTGTCTTGGTTGATGATGAATTCCTCTATTAGAGCTGCGTCACTATTTCTAAAATTAACTGAACCTTTTTTTTCTAAAAACAATCATACTATTTATCCCAAATGTTCGTAAATTTAGGAGACATTTAAAGAAATCGTAGCTTATTAGTTTCACAGTGAGTTTTCATCATGTAATACTAATCTTCAGGAGGAACGAATACTGAGACATGATCCCACCTCAGCTCTCCCAAGGCATGTACCGATGACCAGGGCTGTAACGTTTCACTTTAAACCCGGACCCCCTGCCTCTGAAGGCTCGGGGGTCCTGAGGGGTTTAGATGACCACTAACAGGGTAAGAGCTGTACTCTTGTTTAGACAAGTGGTTCTGGGTTGAAAGGGAGCTTCCCCTCCTTTTCTCTTACTGTTTTCAAGTTTGCTTTCTGTGTGTGAGAAGGTGCAGATGGGAAAGGATTGGGTTAAAATCAGAGCTTCTGACCCCCCCCCGACGGCATCAGGTGGACTCGGGAGAATGTGGTTGTGCTCCAGATGTCCATCACTCTTGCATTCTTTTGCGTCGCACAATCTTACTTGGGCTGTTGTTGTAAATGTCTTCTTATTGTATAACTTGAAGAATATTTACCTAGTTTAAGTAGTTCGTGTTCATACCAGCTGAAAAAAAAATTTGTTTGTAGCACAATTTTTCTCATGGTATGAATTATATAATTTTTTTAGATATTATAGGCATGTCCTGCGCAAAGTATACCCTATGCATGGTCAACCCAACAGGTTTTGAAACACATCACTATTTAACACAACTAAGTTTTCTATTGCCAAACCGGAACTATAATTACTCAGCTCTCAATTTTCCTCCAATAACCGGGTACAGAAATATTCAAGAACTTACAGGGTGAGTTTCCAAATCCGCCATTGTCTATCATTCACGAAAATACCCGAAGAATGCTGAAGTTTGTGTACACACGGTTCACTCACACCATGGGCGACAGCATTATTGCACTAGATCGACACCATGACGTGCAACAGAGGGGATGGCTCATGCAACTGCCAGTCTGAAAATGTGAGTGAGGGGTGAACGACAATAGTTTTGTACTTTCCAGCCAAGCAAAACTCTGGATGTATTTGAATTCGATTAAGATTTCTCTCTTCCCGTAGTGCCTGCCACTGATCTGGGACTGGGGTGTCCAATCTTATTCGCAGAAGGCTGGTGTGGGTGCAGGTTTTCATTTCAACCAAGCAGTAGCCATACCTGTTTCAATCATTGATTCCAAAAAAAAAAGACTAGATTGCACATTGGTATTTCAGTTTTGACGTGGCAGCCATCTTGTTGAAACCTTAAAAATGGAGTGGTTGAAAGCCAACACAGCGTTCAGAATACCTAAATTCACATGACTTTATCTGTAATTTTACTGATATTCGTAATTAATTGAAAAAAATTAAAAAGCTCTGCATAACTGAAAAAAGGCTTTAAAATGAAATGTTTCCATTTTCTTCATCTTTTTGTACACTATTTGAGTAAAACTTTTAACCAAATGCCAGTGATAGGATACAATCATTTTCTGGGATCAGTAACTGGAACAGGTGGAAGGTGTGGCTACTGCCTGGTTGAAGAAAAAACCTGCACCCACCCCAGCCCTTAGTGGATAAGATAAGGACACCCCTGATGTGGGGAAAAAAAAAACTCATTCTCTCTCGTTCCTTGTTGTGTTCATGTCTTGCTCTTTTCTGTTAAAACTTTAAAAAAAATTTTTGAATGGTTTTGAATACTCGCCTTTTGAGTGTTGCCACGTTTGACTCTTGCTGATGCAAATTTGTCATGGGATCCGTGCTTTCTGAAAATGACGTCACAGGATTTTGTGTACACAAACCATGAAATTCAAGTCAGTAAGGCGGTATCCCTTTTAATTGTTTGTTTACATTGCTTAGCTCTAATTCGGAGAGAGAAAGAAATCTTGATATCTTGTAGTAGTAGTCGTGGTAGTGTTATGTATTCAGTTGATTTTTACATATAAAATGTTGCAAGTAATGTATGTCTTGTGCAGGACATGCCTTTATAATCAAAACAAAAAGTCCTTGTTGAGATCAAACATGAGAATGGAGAGTTGCTTGGTTGAGTTTATTGGACGGGTTTGAGGATTTCAGAAGCGCCTCGGATTTTACTGTATAACATTCCCACAGAACTGTTTAAAAACATCCAGTGACTGAATCGCAGTTTTGTGGAAAGAGATACTGGAATGGAAGAGTTCGGAGAAGACTGTTGGGCTGGTTTAAGATGATGGGTAGTTTGTAGTAACCCCCTGTGTACAAGCGTACTAAGCAGAAAAGCATCTCAAAATGTATAAAGCCTTCAAGTTTGATATGGGCGGACTTCAAGAGCACAAGATTACTTCAGGTTCCTCTTGTGTCAGCTCAGAACAGGAAACTGAGGCTACTCTGAACACAGGACACGAGAAGGTTAGGGAAACAATCATCAGCTGTCCAGATGTTACTATGGGGCACAATTTTAAATGGTATTAAAAATTTGACATTCCATGCTAGCGATGGACTCGGTCTGTTTGCTCAAGAAAGTGAAAAGATTCACCTTCAACTCGTGCTGCTGCGGGTGTTTATCCTGTCTGTTTCTTATTCGATTTCAAATGCATTTGAATAGTAAATGTGTTCAGCGAGCCAAGTTTGAATTTTTGAGTTAAAGTCGTGTGAGGAGAGGGACAACACAAAACAAAAAAACAAACAAAAAAACAAACACACAAACAAACAAACACAAAAAAAGAGGAAAAGAAAAAAAAATCAACTGGGCGGAGAT
>JBCNYG010000009.1:9005608-9021302 GCA_039654305.1 Porochilus rendahli | reverse complement strand
ATATATGTTTCATTCTTTTACTCATGTTGTAGTGGTGTTGAACATCCTACTTTGGGAAGATAGGAAACTGATTATTAAGTGGAACTTCACACCAGCTGTATCATTTTGACTAATGTTTAAAAAGTGGGTGAGGGGGTGGGAGGTGTTGTGGATGTATGAGGGGTTAATGAGTAGGGCTAAAGCATCTTATATTTGACAGTAAGCAAGGTTTTACAGACTCCCATCTAAGGGTAATGGCTGTGAGAGTGGAGGGCTGCTTGTCTGATTAAAGGCCATTAACATTTCTTTTCTTTTCTGATAATATAGATACTTAGATGATTTATTGAAGGTACAGTGTGTAAGAGTGTGTAGTGGTATCTAGTGGACAGATTCCAGATTGTAGCCACCTGAAAAGTATTCCTGGCCCCGCCCCTTCAAAGCCTGTGTGCGTCTGGGCTACTGTAGGAACATGGCAGTGCAAGATGACAGTCTCCATGAGAGGGGACCTGCTCCTCACATACATATTATCAGCTTATTCGAAGGTTCTGAAAACTCAAACTTTTAAATGAAGGTCATAGATGAATGAAAATGTATTTATTGATAATTTCTACCAATGGATCCTCAAAAATGTTGCACACTGTACCTTTCAGTGTTTTGTCAGTACTGAAAGCAGCACTGAGGTATTTCATTACAGTAAAATCAGGTCGCTTACAGCTCAGAAAACATATTTAAGCAGTACCTCTTTATTGTCATGTCCCGGGGTGCTCATGTAAACCTAATGCCTGTATTTTAGTAAAAAGTAAAAGTGCCTCGTGTGTAATTTACACAAAGCAGGTTCAGGATTCTCCACAAGGGGGTTCAGTACACCCACAAAGCCACTTGTTTATATCCACCAACCACAACAACAAAAAGGAAAGCAGCATGAAGGGGGAAATCGAAGTATTTAACTGCAGGGAATCAGTTTATGGAATTGAACTTAATTGGAGTAATTCAGTCGCGTATGGAAGTAAATCTGTCTCACCAGATTTTAAAATTAAAAAAGCCTTTGAATTAATAGCACTGAATCTTTTTTCTTTCTTTTTTTTTGCACTGAAATTATGCATTGGAATTTTCCCTCCTGGTTATTCAAAACCTAAACTTTTCAGTACCTCACTTTTACTTTTATTTTTCAGTGTTCACAAATGCAAAACTGAAAACTTAAAAACTATTTTTCAATATTTTTTATTGTCCGGGGGATCAAAAATTAAAAACGTTTCCTTCAGTAGAGTCGCATCCTTTCATCCTAGTCCCTTACGCTGAGGAAACATGAAAAGATGTGAGGAAACAATGTGAGGAGCATGAAAGCAAAAAAAGGTGCTTTAATAGAAATAAAGCAACATGCAGAGGGACATCCACGGCACAGCTGACCTGCTGCCTATAAGTGGCCGACGTCACATAAGGACTGTGATGTTTATATGCTGGGGTGCAGCTACTTAGACATATAGAGTATAATCATAGAGAGAGAATGCTATAATATGGACTGCCTATAGAAAGGATCCAGCACCAAACCCTTATTTGTTGTTCGATGAGTGACGAGAGCCACCTTCTAAACGAGCTGCACACCAGTGTATTAATCACCCGCCCCTTACATCTGGAAAAAAATGAATGAGATGGCAGAGAAGAGACGAGAAGCACTACAAGTGTTAATGCCTTTTACTTTTTCTGTGCATCACAGATTGGGTTTTTGAAATCTAGCTGTTTACTTAGCTGTCTAGAGCCCCCAATTCAGCTGTATTTATATTTATGCGTTTGTTTTGGCCAAAATATAATGATTTCATTTAGCTGTAGAATTTATTCTTTCTCATTCTTTGTGTTGTAGTAATTTAAATGACAAAGATTAAATCAGTTTGTTGATGGAGAGCAAAGTGGCTAAGGGAAGATGATATCCGCCAGTTTATTATAGTGTACTTCACCACAGAATTTCTCTGCATCCACATTTTCATTGTTTTTTTAATCCCCTGAATCTTCTAAATAGAATAAATGCATTTCTTACAAATTCCAGTAGATGGTGCTGTTTAGTAATGCTAGCCACCAGCTTTTCAAAAAAGAAATCTTACAGAGCAGACAGAGACACTGAGACCAATCAGTGGGATTATGCATGTAGGTTACACTGACAATTGGTTCACAGCGACTCATGCTTTGAATAACAGTCGCCGTCGTGTAAATTAGATTATTGATTTGGATATATTGTATTAATCCCACAAGGAGAATTCAGCTTCTGCATGTAACCCATCTAAAGTGAGCACACACACTTGGAGCAGTGGGCTGCCACCCATTGTGGTGCCCGGAGAGCAGTTGGTCTTGCTCAAGGGCACTTCAGCCATGATGTAGAAAGGAGGGTGCTGCTCACTTCCCCTCACTGCCAAACTTTTTTACCGCTGGCAAACTGCATCTAATCAGAGGTAGGCAGCCTGGACCGCCTCCAGCTCTCGAGTAGGAGACTGTAAAACTGTACTAATTTTCTAATATTTGCTGATCGACACTTATGATTCACCCGAGAACTGAATTCAGTCACACGGAACACCTCTGGGATGAACTAGAACACTGACTGCACCCCAGATTTCTTCACGGGGTTCCTAATATTTACTCTAAAAGAAATCCTCACTGATTGAGGCACAGTGGTCTCGTCATGAACAACTAAGAGTGCAAGAGTACATGCTGTGACATCATAGCTGTTTTGGAAGCACAAGGGGGGCCAATTACGAGGACAATATCAAGCTGGTGGTGTTAATGTTATGGCTGGCTGGTGTGTGTGTATATAGATAGATACACAGACACTCAGATGTAATTACAGGCCATGAAGATGTGACTACGGATATGTATGCGGTCAGTATTGGCCAATGTTGGGGGGTTGAAGGCATTCTGATGCTCAAAGGAAGTATGTCATCTATATGCCTGACTCAGACTGCTTGGCTCCACTTAATACATTACAGCCAGGCGCTGCCCTTTTACAGTAATATTGCCCTCGTGCAGCCGCAGCCACACGCGCACACGTGCACCCTGCTGTTAAGTGCTCAGAGGCTGATTACTCTCAAACAAGCCTGACGCTGTGTTTACAGTACAGTATACATTTAAAACACAGATATGTCCTAAACAGCATATTCATTCAAGACCAACATTTAAACAGACCACACAGGAACATGCACACTGTTTTTATCCATACTGCTCATCTGTAGACAGCCTGATTAATGAGATAAATGTAATGCTGACATTCAGGAGGAAGTCATTAATGTGCTCATTCCCTCAGCCAGAGATGGAGTTTATCGAATTGGATCTCAGTCACATGTACCAGCACTATCTATTCCCCGGGGTGCCGGCACCTTTTCGGCTTGTGTGCTACTTTTGAAATGACCAGATCAAAATGATCTGCCTGCATTAAAAAAATTCTGAATATTAATTAATTTATTTATGTACAACTTGAATTATGGAAAGGTTGGGAGGTTCCTTTAAGAAAAAAAAAAAAACGAAAAGACTTTCAAATCACATTTTATTCACAACAGAACGTAGATTACGTAATTGGTTAACCTGAGAATTTATGCACAAAATGAGCTCATTTCAAATTTGATGTGCCCCCCCAACTCGCTGTTCCGAAAATAGTTCGCACGAGGACAACAAATGGCAAAAACAAAAAAGATTCAGCTGGGAAAATATCTAGAGACTAACTAAGTTAACTGATATCAGGTCTGTAACATGAGTCTCTCAGAAGCAAAGATGGGCAGAGGCTCTCTAACCTGGTGGAATACTTTAAAAACAATGTTCTTCAACGTCAAATTGCAAAGCAAAACATTATCAAAAGATTCAGAGAAACTGGAGATATCTCTGTGTGCATAAGGGAAAAGACAGAAGACCTTTACTGGATGCCCGTGGTCTTCATCTGATGCCCTCAGATGACACTGCACCACTCAACAGCATGATTGCCATCTGCAGATACCAACTAAAGCTCTATCATGCAAAAGGAAAGCCATATTTGAACATGGTCCAGAAGTGCCATCGTGTCCTGTGGACCAAGACTCACTTGCAATGGGCTGTTTTAAAGTGGGACAGTGTTCTATGGTCAGATGAGTCCAAATGTGATATTCTTGTTGGTAATCACGAACACCGTGTTCTCCAGGCTAAAGAGCAGGGAGACCTTCCACTATGTTATCAGCGTTAAGTTCAAAAGCCACCATCTCTGATGGTATTGGGATGCATAAGTGCACACGTAATGGGCAGCTTGCATGTTTTGGAAGAAACTAAAGGTTATGAAGGTTTTAGAGCGACATATGCTCCCCACCAGACGATGTCGATTTCAGGGAAGGCCTTGTCTATTTCAGCAGGACAATAAAAACCACATACTGCAGCTATTATACCAGCATGGCTTCGTCGGAAAAGAGTCTGGGTGCTGAATCGGCCTGCCTGCAGTCCAGATCTTTCACTTATAGAAAACATTAGGCACATCATTAAATGAAAAATACGTCAAAGACGACCACAAACTCTTCAGCAGCTGGAAAACCTATATCACGCACGAATTGGACCAAATTCCAACCCCAAAACTTCAGAAACTCATAACCTCAATGACCAGACATCATCAAATTTGAAATGAGCTCATTTTGCATAAAATTTTTCATTTAATTCAAATTTAAAGAATGTCCCAACTTTTCTGGAATTCGGGTTGTACTGTATAGTCTCTAAATGTACAAAAATATGTAGGTGTACCTTTCCAAACTGCATGAACCCCCATGGCACAATATAATTCTGTACATTTATGGTCACTTCCTTACTCTAATGACTTGAACTGAATGGAGACAGACTGAGCTGCATAGTCCGGACAGTCGCTGCTGGTATCCAGCCTCAAGCAGACTTCCAGAAGATCATCAGTCATGGTGGTATTCAGACTTAATAATCCTAATGTGGGAGAAGGCTGATTCGCATAAATAAGTAGAGCCGAATAATGCAGCGAAGGAGGTAGCACATTTCCTTATTAATGGGTACTTTTCCTCTGTGAGTAAGAGCCAGAACTGTCCATATGAGCCCTGGAATTCAGCTGAATGTCAGTCTGTAGTGTCAAATCTCATCCTCCACAGCAGGTGAGTTCAGGTGAAAGAGGCGAATCAACCTCAACATCGTCCTTAAAATGATTACATTAATGTAGCGATTGGTTTTAGTATAACAAAGTCTTTATAGTGTTTGTCAAAGTCTGACAGACGCTACAAAATTGTATAGCATTCGCTGTCAAGTTGCACACACGCTTTTTCCAGCTCTGACGCAGGGTTTTGGAAGTTCTTGGTGTTAAAACACGCGTTAAAGATGCAACCATGGCTAGCAGTTTGAGGAAATGGGAGTAAATGGTTACCTATTTGAACCAGAGAGGCGGGAGGAGACTGGGACAAGTGTGACCCAGTCGTAGCTAATGTTGTATGCGCTGGCCAGCCATGTAGAAAATATAGCTTGAACAAGCTTTTATCTTTTAAGTCAGATCAAAGATCGAGGTCACAGTGACCTAATATTAATAATAATATTACCTCATGCACTCAGGCTTACTAATGATAGTATGTAGTATGTACATTCCTGAAGCATCACCCCTGACTGACCAGACTGATGTGTCAAAGCTGTCGCATATCCTACTGCTTGGTGAGATCAGTCAGTAAAGTGCAGTTGTGTTCTGGGTTTTTTCTCAGTGTGAAATTGTGGCTGTTTTGTGTTAAAGAGGAGGAAATGAATATTAAATGAGTGACCATGTTATGAGAAACACTACAACCACTCTTATGGTAAACTGATCATTTATTCCACCTTGGGACAGCGCTGGTTTAAACGAGCTGAGATTTTCACACAAATTAGCCTGTATTACTCATTCAGCACTGTGGAATTTATTTAATATTTGTTGAAGATATGAAGTTAAATAACTGAAACACAGAGAGAAAGTAAACCTTCTGAAAACTGCTGTGCAGATTTTGTATATTGAATAATTATTTTTACTTTATTTTATTTCTTGGAATGTCATGATGTTAGCATTTCTGCATTAGATCATTGTTTTAATTATCATTGTCTTGATTTATTTTACCCTGAAATATTTTGTTCTGTAAATGCTTTTAGTGAAATATTGGGTTGAATTTGTGATTCAGTGCCTAAAGTAGTGTATCAAGCCAAAATGACTGGCTATTGTTTTCTTTGGTATATTTTACAAAGCAAAAACCAACAGTATCACTGACTTACTATTGTACGTTAAATAGGAATTTGGGTGTGTTTTATTAAGTTCAAAATTGTTTTTTATATATATATATATAATATTATTATTATTATATAATAATAATTTATTGAGGTCATATTTAGCTCAGTGTTAAATAAATTATGCAGTAACTACTGTGGCAAGCTTCAAGGTGATAACTGTTTGTTTATTTGAATTTTTCCACACTGATTCCTGATTTGTACCCCTGGATCATACTTCTGGTTTATACTAATGTATCCCATTATGTAATGAAATCAATTCCAGCCTCCAGATTAAAAAAAAAAGAGAGAAAACCCCTTCTCGACAGTATATGGGGTTTGGGATTTAGATCTGAATATGAATGAAAAATTAATAAATGAATAAATAAATAAAAACACTTGTATATTTTGGTGGATGTTGATACATTTTAGTGACCCTGAATGCTTGATAATGTAAAAGCTTGACTTGCTGACTCACTAAGCTGGATGTCATTTTTACTCGATGCATTAGCGAGTTAGCTAGATAATATTTACTAGTAGCAGTAACTGGGTTTTCCGATTTATTGCCTCCAGTCCCCTGCATGGAGTGTGAAGATTCAGGCACTTAGTAATGATTTTTTTCTTTAAACAGTCAGAATGGGAATGTAATTACGAATGTACCATTCAAGTCAAGTGATTGTTTGCTCGTCTTGATTTACCTCTGCAGTAAACAGAATTATAGGATTGAGTACACTGACAAGGACACATACGAAAATAAAGCGCTTTCGAGGGCTAACATCGTGTGTGTGTGTTTAGGTCGCAGAGGGGCAGGAGATCTGTGTGATTGAAGCAATGAAGATGCAGAACAGCATGACCGCTGCCAAAACCGCCAAGGTGAACACACACACACACACACACACACACACACACACAGACACACAGACACACACACACACACACATACACACACACACACACACAGACACACACACACACACACACACACACACACAGCCCACATACACTGAGTTAGTCACCCATACACTTACTCACATCCTCCAGCACAGCACACAGAACCCGATACATGATCCACCCCAGCACCAGTAGCTCGATTAATCAGGATGACATATAGAACATCCTCTTCCATCGAGCCACACTGAACCAACTTAGAAAGACAAAGAACAAGACAAGACAAAGACAAAGGAACACTCCATCTGCTCGACTCCATCTGCTGATAAGTTATTTCTCTCTAATTGTGTGATGCATATCTTAGTGTGTAATGAGTGATCTGACGCATGATTCAGTTAAATGTGTGCCTCCTGCATTGGAACCTACTCACACAGATAAAACGCCTCCTTCACAAAGATTGACGTGCACAGGCCATGCCTTGGGACAGACACACCGAGGTCATGCCTCCTTCACTGTGACTAACACACACAGAGGCCACACAGAGGTCCTCTACCTACTTTCACTGAGATCGACATGCAAACAGAGGCTATGCTTTCTTATACTTCTCTGAGACTGACACACACAGAGGCCACACCTCCTTCACTGAGACTGGCACATGCAGGCCACGCCTGTTTCACCGACATAAAGACAGAGGTCCTGTTTCCTTCAGAGATTGACATGAAGGCCACACCTCCTTCACTGTGACTGACACAGAGGCTGGTTATACTTCTCTGAGACTGACACCAAGGCCACGCCTCCTTCGCTGCTCTGTCAGTAGCCTCCTTTACTGAGACTGACACAGAGCAGCCATGTCCCCTTTACTGAGACTGACAGACACAGAGGTCATGCCTCCTTCACTAATTTTGACACACACGATGGTCACGCCTCCTTCTCTAAGACTGACACACAGAGGCCACCCCTCCAGTAATTGGGACTAACTTAGACGCAGACAACACCTCCTTTGCTGAGACTGACACATATGGAGGCCATGTCTCCTTTGCTGGGACTGATGCATAGAGAGGCCACTCCTCCTTCATCGAGACTGACCCAAACAGAGGCCACTCCTCCTTCACTGAGACTGACACATACAGAGGGCACACCTCCTTTGCTGAGAATGACACATACAGAGGGCACACCTCCTTTGCTGAGAATGACACATAGAGGCCACATCTCCTTTGCATTTTATTTATTGTTTCCAAAACCTGTGTGTTTGTCTTTCTGTCTGCCTCAGGTTAAGAGTGTACACTGTAAAGCTGGGGAGACGGTTGGGGAAGGAGATCTTTTGGTTGAGCTGGAATAAACACTAAACACGCCTACACTCCACGGTCCGACCCAATATTCACTCTGTGGACACGCACAGACTAAGACACTACTAGCCTGGAGTGAACATCCTGAAGCCTTTAGTCTTTGTCTCCTCTTTGTTTTTCTCTGGTGATGTAATTATTTTAGTGTCTACATGGAATTTCCTGCTCAGATTTCAAAAAGAAAATTCTAAACCCAGACTAGTTCTGTGCCTTTAAAAAAAACAGGTTCGGAGGGTCATCCCCGTCACAGTGTGTTATCACTGATGTTTCACTACTGTGTCAAACAAGATCCTGAATATTCACTTCTTCTTGAGATGGTGCTACACTCCTGCAGGCCTGATTTAGCTGTGCGTCTGGTGATTCTATGTCAGTGTGGGCAGAGCTTAAACCTAGGAGCTGAGTAATGCTGCAGAAGTGTAGAGGAAGACTAGTGGTGATGTCACAGGTCTAGGAATTAGCTCTGCTTATATTGACTATGAATGATTAGCACTCAGCAAAATCAGAATGTGCATGCTGGGTATGTGAGTGATCTGTACACAAATTTAATTTAAGCATAGCATCATTTTACTTCGGTTATTTTGGACTGTGTGCACTTTTTTATTTTAGTGATTAAGGTTAGATCTGATATGGGATGACCCCAAGTTCAGAAAGGACCAGAAACTCCAAAGCCCACCCTACAGTGTGAAAAAGGACAAAGAGAGACTGGATAACACTGGATTAAACAACACCGGAGCTTGAGTAACTTCCTGAAGTGAACACTCATACACAAGGCATCATGGAACCAGGTTCTAAATGTTTATAAAAATCCTTCTTTGTTATAATAAAAGCAGCTCTCGTGTGGGGGGAAAAACTTTGTTCCTGTTCTGCATGTTCTCAAGTCAGAGACAGACATGATGTTCTGTATGAATATGTGTCCTCGATAACCAATCAGTGAGAGTGCATGTGAGTGAGTGAGTGGCTTGGATTGATGTATGGCAGAAACGATGATGTCAACCCTTTTCTCGTTTTTCATCAGTCATTAATTCTTACCACCGTCGTGCTCTCCCTCTTTCCACCCTCCCTCCCTACATAGAGAAATAACAAATCCAGCTTGTTTATACTGCACTCATTCTTCATCTTTTAATGTAGCAATGCATTTTCTTTTCTGACAGTTTAACAAATGTAAACAAAATGAGTCCGTAAAACAAGAGCGCTTGACTCAGGCCACGTGAGTTGGGTAGTTTCAGTGTGGCTGTAGGTCGTCTCTGTGGAAACCAGTCTCTTGTTGAGTATAGAGTCCATTAACATCGTTACTCACCGTTCTTCAAACAGCCAGTTGTGTTTCAATGTAAACTTAAAGGTGTAGTTGAGCTGGGCAAAATATTTTCCACTCGCCTTCGAGTCGATGAGCCGAGACTGATGTTAACACCTTTATTTGTACACAGTAGCTACAAGGCTAATGTAACTGTCAAATACACTGCCCAGCCAAAAAAGTCATATACTGTAAGATTTTCTTGGAGAGCCTTTAGTCTTGATCACAGCATGTAATCTCCATGACATTGTTGCTTCCGTTGGTCAGGTCGAGGCTCAGCAACATTAATATGGCAGTAAAATGAAGTCATCTGATGAGCTGAATGTACTGAACGAGCAGGTGATCACATCAATAGACTTTTTCTTTCCTGATGACACGGATATAAAATGGGGACTCAAATAGTGAAAGAGTGGTTCAGGGAGCACGAGGAATCATTTTTACATATGTATTGGCACCCCAGAGTCCCGACCTTAACCCTATTGAAAGTTTTTGGGATGTGCTGGAGAAGACTTTATGGAGTGGTTCAATTTTTCCCTCATCAATTCAAGACGTCGGTGAGAAACGAACCCGACACTGGATGGAAATAAATGTTATGTTGCTTTAGTTTGTTGAAATGACGATTGCATGCTGTAAGCAAGGCTAAAGGCAGAACAACAACATATTCGTGTGTGCGACTATTTTGTTTTTACTTTCTGTTACGTTAGCTAAATTAGCCTCATAGCACTGGTGTAAAGCTAGCTGGACACCAAACATGTCCTGGCTGATGGACTACATTTGGGACTAGTGGAAAACTGTACATCTTTTCCCCTACAAAATTATCATTCCGGGGGTGTGTTATATATTTAGATCTGCATTGCATTGTTGAATCTTGTGCTTGAAAATACCATATTGTTTGGCAATGTACTAACATCAGCCCTATTGAGCCACTATCTTAAAAAACAATGCACTTCACTGAAATTGACTTTTAGCATTCTTGTTTAACTCCAAAACACCCCGCCTTGAAGGTGGGGCTCAACAGCTCCTAAAATCCCCTAACAAACCTCATGTTCCAAAATTGATTACCTCCAAAAATGCCATAAAAGAGTACCAGAAGGACCTTGTGCTCATTTGCTAGCAAATGTTTCTGAGACTTGGTCCAACTGTCATTCTTCCCTTTCCCTAATTGTCATGTATCTCCAGTCTTAGACAGTGGTGACTCTCATGACCAGCTCACGGTTGTCGTTTCTGGGCTGTATTGTGGCGTTTCTGGGCTCCTGGTTTCGGAGATTAAGGCTGAGCAACTGGAGCAGACTGTATGCACAGTGATGCTCTGCCTCTGAAGAGTCCTCTGGAGCCCCCATGATAGCTGGCACGGTCGTGCCTGGGGTGATGGTCACTGTAGCAGCTGTTGTGAGGGCAGAGCTAGAGGGAGAAGGGGAAGTGGGTGGGGCCACCCCACCACGATTGCTTAAGGGGAGAGTGAGGGATCGTAGGGTGCTGCTGCCGCCTTTCTGCGGGTCATCCGAGTCCTTCAGTTTGTCGTAGTTGAGCACCTTCCACTGCTGATTCACAGCCTGCCAGCGATGGAAGATACGAAACACGGATGGCCCCTCGTGCACGATCAGAGCTGAGAGAGAGGGGGGAAGCGCATTAACACTTGATTCCTTTTCTGCTACTGTGAAGATTTTATAAATACACTAAACAAGCTAATAAACACACACACACACACACACATACATATATATATATATAAGGTGTAGTTTATAAACATGATACATTTTTTTTTTATCCGCCCGAGGCAGCTCATAGGGCCTTTGTGAGACTTCATAGGTTGTTCATTTTAGTTAGACTTTCTGCTCTGATTAGCAAACTAGCAACAGCTAGCTGAATTTGGGTCAAGAAAAGTAAGTTTTTGAAAACAGGGCATAAAGATAATACTCCAAAACATAATTTAAATCTTATTCAAAATTGTATTATATATTACATAAACATAAGCAGATTAAATCAAGTTTTATTTTTACTTATTTTAACAAGGGCAGGTTGGGTGAGTTGCTACTGGCGTCTTTATTTCCCCTTAATGCAGAATGAATACAGGCTACATGGAAACATAAGTAAACCATGCTGAGTATACTCATTCAAAGCACCATTCTCATGTTGTGTATAATAATAATTGCTGATAATTAAACTGTAACCATTATCATTTATTCACATTAGTCTTTTATAATGTGCTTATCGGTACCTAAACTGAAAGTAACACAGCACTCTGAATAATTTGTATGCGATTTGGCTGCTTAATAGTCCAAAACTGTGCTGCACAGGCCACACCCACCACTGGAATTGGGTATCGTTATCTAAATGCTCACAAGAGATTAATCCAGATCAAACACAGCGACTTAGTCTTTTCTAGCATGAAAGCAGAGTCAGCGTTACACACTGAATACACACATGCTTTATTCTTGAAAGAACCAAACATCGATTCGTAAAATAATATGGAGAGAGAAATGAACAACTAGTACACATTTCATTCTCCTTCTTCTGAGGAAGTCTGACTGATTCAGGTCAGCAAAATCCAACACAGGCGCTGTGAGGCTTGTGTCTAGTCTATAGCTTCACTTTGGCTTTGTATAACAACATGCATTTTCACAAGAGTGCACGTTAAGTAGAGCGGCCATAAAAATGTCTTAAAATGTATCACACCAACACTTATTCACCGCAGGGTCGCAGCCCTCAAGAGAAAACTGAAGGCTGACACTGGATTACATTATATGCTTTTTTCAATAATGAGAAATAGAATTAAAATAAATGTATTTATATATATAACATGCTAAAATTGATACTAGCTTCTTTACTAGGCTAGCAAGCTAACTGTACTAGCTATACCCACAGACAGCAGAACAGTCTCTGTTTCCCTTACAGCTCCAATTTCCAATTTATATTACCAGTTTGATGAAATCACATTTGTTTAACAATCACATACAAATGGTGTCATCCTTATCTTTCTTATCCTCTTTAAAATAGATTAAGATGCCATAGTCATGTTTTAGTTTACTTATCTTGTGTTTCCATGTAGTATATACGGAAACACCTCTATGGTACACATTTTACTTTTGTTTTTATGAAATTCTGAATTAGTTGAATATGAACAATATACATTATACTATATGAATAAATACACACTATGAAATATTTAAAAAAATCTTGTTTTAATTTATGTTTCTATGTAACATATAGTAAAACTGAGTCAAAGAGACCCCATTACACGGCTCTTATACACCTGCTCACGCGGAGCTTGTAGTTTGAGAAGACCTGCATTTGTCATGATTTTAAAAATAAAAAAAAAATAAACTCTCATATTCTCATATAATTTATACTAAAACAATTATTAACCTCAGAATGTTGCTGGATTCATTGAATTCGGTGTATAGTTATTGATTATCCCAAGATTGGTTCACCATCAGATTGTGCCATACCTGTGTCGTAATTATAAGTAAACGCTAATTGTCCATGCTCATGTAAGTCTAATTCATATCAGAGGTTTTCTTACTTTTTGTAGCCAGAGACCTCTTTAGCTATCAAATAAATTTCCTCAATATTTTAGCTTTAAGATTAAATAAATGTGTACAGTAATCTATCGATTTATTTCTTCTCTACACACCGCTCAAGCCAACATGTATTAGCCATTGTCTAGCCATAATAGTTGTAGTAGGAATAGTAATGTTTCCTTTGAGTTCCGTCAGAAGGATAAATTGACTAAAATTTCTAGAAAGCAAAGGAAACTGAGACTGTATTATAAGGATAAGATCAGGATAAGTGGTCTCAGAGGAAAAAATCGGATTACAATTTTCTCTGTAAATGTATCGACCAATACTATCAGCTAAAAAGTGTTTGTTGTCCAGAAAATGCTTCTCTAACCTTAGACGGGAGCTATGAAACTGATGCTACCAACAAATAAGGAACCCAGTTTGAACTTTTAGCTTCCAGTTCAATACCAGGCAAACTACATGCTAATATCCTCACATACTTTTAACTTTGTTTGTGGTTTCTGATCAATTATTGTCTGCAAAAATGGATATAAGGACGTATAGAAATGGAAATGGAATAGGATGCTATTGTGTGAAACATTTCATATGCTAACATTTAAACTAAATCAAATGACATTACTTTGAATGTGTGGTGATTTTTGATCAACATGTGATTAGTAGATGATGGTTAGTCATAATAAGCCCTGTAGCTCCAGTCTACTAAACTAAGCCTGATTGGGAATTTTTAGGTGAGCGGTTCCTTTTAATTTGGATAGAGAAGTATAATTTGGATAGCTGTCAGGAAGTGCTAAATAAAAACGAGATTCCTTATCTGTCAGGTAATCTTTCTCTCTTTATCACACTCCATCCTTCTAAATAAACACCACAGAATGGACTCCTTATCTATCCGGTAATCTGTGTCTCTTTATCTCTGCATGGTGGACTGCAGTGTTCCTCATTACCGGTGGAGAATTTGAGCTGCGTATCGATTTAACAAACACAATTCGTCCACTAGAGCTGGGAAAATGAGACTGACTGGAGGATGCTCTTGGGGCGATGCTTGAATTTTGATCAGTGTGTTTTTTTTCCAGAGTCTGGCAGCTTCACGCCTTTCTGTTCTGTCCATCACTTTCTTCTCTCCTCCCCACGATAACCGTAAATCATTCTCACTTGTGGCAAACTGAATTAAAATGATACGTCGGGTGTATAATGAGGCTCAGATTATTAAGTGGGTTCCATCTTTAGAAGAGTGCTGTCTCAGCAGGTAAGCTACTGTTAAAAGGAGCTCGATTGTCTCTTCGTGTTTCTAAATAAAGAAGCAGTTCTCTGGAGTATCTTCTGTATGGCTTCAGTGGTTATGATCATAAAGCTTCTATAGCACTTCAGCAGTGGTAGACTGGATTAAACATGATCTTACTCAAGTGGAGTGGCGGGTGGGTTTTTCACTACTCTACTAACAGAATCCCAGTTGTCTGGCAGTTTTTGTCAATGCAGGCCATGTGGCTCAGATTCTGGGAATTGATCCATGCCGTCAAACCATTTAAAAATGTTACATCTTATTGCCTCGGTATAGTCTCACTCGCTCAGTCGATTTTTGTAGTGCTGAATCCTACTCGGGGGCAGGGTCGCTGTAGCCTATCTCAGCCAATACTGGGCTTAGGCAGGGAAAACCCTCAACCTCTCACCAAAACACTGCAGTTCCAACACTCATACAAATACACCTGAGGGCAATTTGAAACAGCCAATTAGCCTAATGTGCATGTCATTCAACTTCAGGAGAAAACCAGAGTGCCCAGAGGAAGCCCACTCCAGCACGGGAAGAACATTCAAACTTCACGCAGAAAGGCCCTCACTTAAACCATCCTTCTCGCTCTGAGGCGTGTTAACCTCTACGCCTCCATGCCGTCCCTGTATAGGCTGTGAAATGTAAATGTGAGTTGGTAAATTTGTTACACCATTCGGTGCTGCATAGGATGTGTTCTTGCTTTATTCCGTCTGTGCATCCATGTTTTGTTTTTTTTTTGGAATTTCTTCAAGCTTGGCAGACATTATTGACACGTTCTTCATATACACATCTTATAATATAATGGTGATTGGGTGATTTTTACCAAAGGTTTGGGCCTTGAGACAGTGAACTTCACCGTGTCCCTGACTTTCTTCAAACTTTGCAGGCATGTAGGACATGCGCTACTGGTGACTTGTTTTTAAGTTCCCACCCAACTGACATCATCACTGCACTGTCAGATTTTTAAAAACCTTCGACCTCTCCTGCCTTATGAACTAAAATCCAAAGCAATATCAGAACTATGATCCAGTTTCATAGGAAAAGCTTATACAGTGGAGGATATTGTGCTCCCTTGAGCTCTCAGCCATCAGGCTGTCGGGGTATTTCCAGGGCCTGCCAGGGTCTGTGTCCACATCCACATTTACATTTCTTAAGAACTGCTGGACGGATCATTGTAAAATTTGGC
>JBCNYG010000009.1:8977648-9003371 GCA_039654305.1 Porochilus rendahli | reverse complement strand
TGCAAAATTTTGCACACAGGTGTTCCTTGGCTTTTCAGTTTGACCTTGTCACAATGACCTTGACCTTGTTGTCTGGGCTATTTCTTAAGAACTGCTGTGTGCGGCTGAAGGGTTTCACTATCTCCGGTGGCAGTAATTTTGTACAGTGATGACCACCCATTGCTTTGCCATCACCTTTTCAACCTCTTGAGACCCTACTTTACTTATGAGAGGACATCATATGTTCTTTCAACTACATTGTCTGCATTTCCTTGTAAGAGCCTCATATAAAGGCAATCTGGAGTTAGTTAAACTTCTTCCTGTTTAAAGTGGTTGATCAAGTTCACTACATATCAGGTGGTGAGGAACAGAGGTGGTGCGTGGAAATGTCAAGACTTATAACATTATGAACTGGGTCTCAGGAGGTTAAGACATGTTCTAATACAGGTCATATTTCAGGACCATAACATTCGTTTCAAGCAAAAACTATTCTGGAAATACAAGATTATTTGTTTTATTTCTGTAAATTTATAGTGAATTTATTTTTAGGGAGCTAATTTCTCATTCTATAAATAACTGATGATGGATTTTTACTATATCTTAACAGGAGGCAGACACTACACATTTGTAAGACTTTGTTTGTCTGTAAACTATTAAAAACACTCTTCTTTACTGTGGTTTCAACGGTATAATAAATGGGACTAGCCAACCACTGGACCCTCATTACTTGGCCGTTGCATTCATATATTATAGCCAACGTTAATCAATTGTACGTCCTTTTCTGATGTGGTGGCACCCCATGTGTGTATGGAGAAATAGCAGATGACTCCAACAAAGACAGACACTTAAATATTACAGTAAAATACATAATCTGTTAATCAGATATTTCTCTCTCGCTTTCATTTTCACTCCATTCATCATCTGTGTACAGCCACTAGCGGAGATGCCATGATCCGTCACAGAAAGGACCCCTGAAGAATAGTCATTGATTTCTCGCTCTGACATACACACACAGATTATTCACAGAAATGGTCTCTCGCAGCCTGTATGCACTGCCAGTCTCCCATCAGCACTAATAAAAATATATTATTTTTCTCTTTAATCTGATAAAGGAGCTCTCAATCCAATAGCTTTGCACGCTCTATTCAGGCGCGTCTGTCATCCTAATTGAGGGAGAGTCTTTCCCTTCCATCAGAGCGTGGGTATTAGAGTCTCGGCCTCTCAAACCTTTGCTGTATTTCTCCTCTGTTTTTATGGACCATCTGTGACACGACGCTACAGAACAGTGAGTCTGTCAAAGCCTCGTATTTCACACGGCTGTCAGAGAAGAGCACAATCCTTTTGAATGGCCTGAGGATTATGGGGCAGCCTTTTATTGTAGTGATTATGTTCGAGGAAATCTTCTCCAGCCGTTTGTCATTCTGTATTTCTCTCTCAGCAGCTACCTCTGGCTTCCTGTTTATCTCTCTCCGTAAACGTGCATGCAGATCTTGTCAAAGATCTCACAGCGAAGCGGATTTGCAGTTATCACCTGACAATTAGTAAACATTTCTGCAATTTAATTAGTTGGGATGCATCTCTGAAAGAGAGAGAGAGAGAGAGAAAATAATAGCAAGAATGACTTATTTGTGATTTACACCCAGGTTTTCGACTGATTTATGTTTTCATGCGCTCTGGGTTGATAAAGCCTGGATAAACGTCCAGAAAGGGTTAAACCCTCTCTGTTTGAGGATATGCTCTAAAGCCTGAATGGAAATCCTGGGGATTTACTGCAAATAAAAAGTAGTATATTATTGTGTGATATCCCACTTAGCGATGCCCTACCTGGGGCCAGACTCTGTGTGCCTCTTTCTCTTTGTCACATGTCCTGCCAGTGTGTTTTATATATTGGACAGCACAGTGGTATTATTTAGGTATTATTTAAACCACATTCCCACTAGAACAATTAACAGTTATTCCACAAGCTCAAATCTGGTGTGGACAGATAGATATCAGTCATATCTGCTGAAATTGAGTGGAATAACTGTTTTATTCTATCCACACTCAGTGGACTGTGAGACAAGCCGGTTAGCCTTACATGGAGTCTCGCTACACTCAAAAGGGGAATTAAACACAAACTTAACTTAAACGGAAACTTAAGTTCATGGAAAAAATCAAAATGAGTACTAAATCGTCACACTTGGAGAGAATACTGTGAAAAAGTGTGATGTGACAATGTGGTGCATATACATGCATTGCACTATATACCAAACGTTCATGTATATGAGCAGACACTTGCCTGATCTACGTAAACGTAATGTAGTATTATGTGCAGAAGTGACCAGCTTTATTTTGTTCAGAAGTTCACTAGTTTATATCTGATTTGTAATATCTGTAGTGTTATTATTGCTGTTATCTTTCCTTATTGGAATGTGATATATGATGTCACACTCATACGAGAGTGAAATGAGCTTTTCATACTGTCTAGGCAAATCGTATCGTCATATAATTAGTAAGTAAAAACCACCTGATGATGAAAACATACATATATCTAGTATAACAGGAGAGTGTGGAAGACTTTCCTTTAATTCTTCTTTAAGGTTGCTGCACGATGGTCTCTCTCCAGTTACCGGCGTTAGGTGATGCTGAGGAATTGTGTTCCTCACAACAGGCTATTAAAGTTGCATTTGGTGTGGGGGACATAAATCTCTTTCTTAAAAGTACATTCATACCACCAAATACTTTCTTTAAATAAATTCTTTCTTGGTTTTCTTGTCTAAAATCAACGGACGAGCTGACCGATTAGCATTAGTGGTTAGCCTAGCTCTTGTTAATGTTTCTTCTGTATTGGTGTAGCTGTAACAGTATATGAGGTGATTGCCTAGAAGTAGATTAAACAAGCAGAAGCTGTGATTGCACATATCCAATGTGTATGGATCGAATAACCGCAAATATCCTTTTGTTTGAGTAAAAATGCTTATTCTATTTGTGTAATTTCTTTATGAAGAATGACAACACTTCTGGACTTCTGCTGTATTGCTGTACTAAGACATATCAGTGATAAATACGGTTTGGTATTCCTTTAAACTTTAATATGAAGGCTTAGAAAATGTGACTGAGCAGAAGAAAATTCGAGCTCTGCTCAGTCTAGACAAGTCTGTCTGCCCATTTCAATTCCGAGATGAGTGAATCTGGCAGCTTTTATGTATAAATATCTCAATTATCCGTAGCCAAGAATGAAGCCGCTCAATAACGCCCACGACCTTGTCGTCTTCTCCTTTTTTTTCCCAGGAGATTTTTATGTTGTCATTTCTTAAATGAGTTTTATGGGTGAATGTGGTGTTACCATCCCAGTGGTGCTCCAGGGGACAACTGGACTAAAATGTCTTAATTAAAGTGAGTTTAACTGAGAAATAACTAAAATAAATAAATAAATAAATAGATAGACAGATAAATAACATGTCCTTATGCTACCACCAATGGCAGTCCTAGTTTTTTATTTGGGATAAATTTTTACAGAAAGTTACTTCCTAGGTGCAGTTTGGATATTCTGTATTTTCAGTGTTGCAAGCAAGTCCAGGCCCAAAATATCTTGGGCATTGGCAGCACTCCTTATTAATTAATTAATTAATTTATTTATTTATTTTGTATTTTTTATTATTTTAGGGTTTTTTTCTCTCCCCTTAATTTTTGTTGTCATAACCAATTCCTACCCATCAACCACCAGCAACCAGGGAGGGTAATCATGCACTTGTCCTCTTCGTGACATACGGTGCTGCCAGTCAAATCTTTATGAACTGTTGCGCATGCACATTTGGGGACAGCCCAACACACTCGAAGGGAAAGTGATATCCGCCCCCCTGTATGAATGAGCTCTCAGACGCCCATGATTGCCTGGTGATTGCTGTGAGTGATCGTGTCTGCATTTGCATACTTCCTCAGCCCATATTTGTCACACACCCCCTCTAGAATGGCTGCAGTAGTTCCAGCGAGGGTTCTCACTTTTCAACTGGCCACGTGAGTCTAAAATGATATCGCATACAAATTTCCTAGAGGAAGCTCCAAATCATAAAGACCACCATACTAGGTACAGTGAGGTTTGGGACTTTTCCAAGCCCTTTTAATCAGTGAAAAAAAAATGTCCTAAACACTGGTCTCACCTTACCACAATATTGCACTTCAAATCAAGGTTAGGTTTTGTTTTTCCTAGATTATGTCTACGGAAGGACTTCCCTGCAGTTATGACAGCTGATTATGAATGAGTTAAGTTTTAAAACCTTCATCCCTTATAGATTTCTTGGAAAAATACTCCTCCATACCATTATATATACAGATCCATTATAGGTCCCAGATCTTTTATTGGATTTTTTCTTGCTCATATATATATATATTTTTTCTATTACCTGAATTGTACAGATCAACAGTCATGTCTCTTTTGTGTTTACCGTGACTTACCGATGCACACCAGGTCCATGAAGCCATACATGGCATAACAGATCTGGAAGAGCAGGTCCTGGCGCTGCCACTTGGCCGAGGGACTGAGTGAAGACCACACAAGCCATGAGATGCTGGCAATGAGGAAGAGTGAACCTAGCACTGCCGCTGCAATCTGCACCTTCTCGATCACCGTCAGAGAGATCGCCTGCCACTGAATGGACAGAATGACGGACACATGTGCCAGTTAGAACAAGCCCAGCAGAATACTACAAACAGCTAAGGACATGTCTGCAAGGTACACTGTTGAAATATATCTGTCTCAGCTCATCTTTAGTCATTTTTTGGGGGGTGGAGATTTTCTCCTCTTATATATTCATGGCCTGTTTCCACCTACCAGACAGCTTTTCCATTGATCACATGACAACAATCAACCCAGGGTACCAGCGGAGGCTTCCTTTGAGACACGTGACACCAGCATTTTTCCAACTCTTGCTCATGCAACATGAGGTGGTGGCATAACACCCTTGGAGGACAAGACTATCCACCCACTTCCATATGCATGAGCTCAAAGATGCCCATGATTGGCTAATACTACCATACGCCACCCCTGTCAATGAGAGAATGGCCAATTTTGCTCTCTAGGGCTCCCGGGTACCGGTGCCTGTGACATTCAAACTAGAGATCTCTGAGAGACTTGTGAGTCGGGTTTAGTGCTATTTTAGTTATAATGTGCTGGATACACAACAGTGTCTTTTGCTTAATCTCTTTAACTAGTGGCTAAACCTTTTGAGTTTTGTATATACAGTATATAATCAACAATACAAAATATACACAACCTTATTTAGCACAAATGGCATGACATTTCTTTGGATATGTGCTGGATATGAACTGAATGTGCAGCAGGTCACCTGTAGTGGATTTTTGGTGCTGATGGCGATGACTTGGTACTTGTAGTAGCACAGCTCACAGCTCCACGAGCCTCTCTCGCTGATCCACTTTATCAAACACGGTTCATGAGTACAGCGTACTGAGCCACTACAGCGGCATGGGCTCAACAGCTCGCCCTGTAAGACCAACACACACAGCACACTCATTAACACACTTACATCCAGATCGTTTGATGGAATTCACTTATTGATGGTGTGTTTTTCGGAGGTTGTGAGTATGTTTGTCAGTTTGTCTGTGCACAAAGTTCTGACCACACCCATGCACAGATCTTCACCAAATTAGGTGAGTACCAGAGATGATTTGATTTTGGAGTGTCAAGGTCAAAGGTGAAGGTCAGAGCAAAGTCAATGTTTTGGAGTCTTTGAAATGAGTGCTGATAGACATACAGCTGCTATGGAACACTAATAGGAACCATACTTGGACTTTCCAATGAGACAATTACCTTTGACCTTGAGTGAATTTCAAAGGTCAAACCCCAACCACTTCATTAAAAAAACCTTCAAACAAGAGGGTTTTTTGTTTTGTTTGTTTTGTCCCTCTGCTAATGTGATCACACTCACATACTATAGAACATACTGGATAATTAAAGCCAGCACCCGTATAAGGCCTACTTGCTACATTTTCCATGCTACATGGTGGAGGTGCCTTGCACGCTGAAAGCCCCTCTAATTCCTATTTTGCACAGTACATTGCTATATACACTGACTCACAAAGTCCAAGGATAACCTCATTAGAAAGCAGATTTGGTCATGTAGAATTGTCTTCAGACCAACCTTTTAACTAATAACTGGCATTAAGTAGAGTTGCTGCTATTGTGGATACATTAATTACGCCTGCACTGACAATTTCCTGAAAAGCTCAGTCGAGATTATGTAAAGCATTTCAGAGACTAGTATTAGTTCCATTATTCAACAGCCATATTCAGGGGAGAACACTGCACAGCTTGAAAGTGCCTTCAGTAAACTGTGTGTGGGTGGCGGACACACACTACTCAGGAGAAAGGCAGCCGTGTTTGCATGAAGCTCTTTTAGCCAATTTACTGAATGACTGTACATCCTTCTGTTGTCTTCATTATAAGAATACAAATGCTCCTTATAGAGAAACTTTGTCTCCAAGCGCATTCTTTATTGAACAGTGACACGAGACAATGAGTGCTCTGAACTCGTTTGGCCCAGTAGTTTCTTCATACACAAACTATAATGTGTATACTATATGGCATACTCCAGTTAAAAGAAATTGAACTTACAAAAAATATGTTGAATACATACCACAGGAGTGTGAGTGTGAATAGTTTTGTGTGTCTTGGCCCTGTGATGGCCAGTTGGGCTGTCCAGGGTGTACCCTGCTCCGCCCACAGTCAGCTGAGGCGGGTGCCAACCTCCCCACGACCCTAATGAGGATTAAACGACTTACAAAATGAATGAATGAATGACATACCGCAGGTGTACAACAGCTACAGTGGTGAACAGTGGTTGAGGTGTCGTACGAACCTCACCTGTTATTTGATATATGATACACAGTGTGCAAGTTAATTTACTATGTTTATTCATTCATTTTCTCTGTCCACTTATTCATCGTGGTTCATGTTTGAGAAGGGGCCAGTTTCAGCAGATATTGGCAAGAGGTGGAGTACACCCTGGATAGGTCACAAGTCGACTGCAGTGCTAACACAAAGAGACAGGCAGCCATTAACACGCACATTCACACCAAAGGGTGATTTAAACCTAAGGTGTACAGCCAGTTGACCTGTGGTGCATGTCTCTTAAGTGTAGGAGGAAACCAGAGTACCAGGAGGAAGCTCACACTGGAACATGCCTATAGAAACATGCCAACTCGGCACAGAAATGTTCTTCCAATCCCAACAATTATACAGTCACCTACAGCCAGATGTTGACAAGAGCAAAATGTGTTCTCTTGCAGTCTCAATCACTAAAAACAGTAGCCACTAGCCAGTCATGGATGTTTGTGAGCTCATGAATGTAGGAAATGGTGGATATTTGCTTTCCTCTGAATGTTTACACTGCAGTACAAAAAAGAGTCTTGGCTTGTTTCATGTGTCTCTCAAGTTGGTATGTGTCGTCTAATAGGTGAGACTTGGCAGGTGGCTGGGAAGTGGCCAAGACCAAATTGGAAAGTAAATATGGAAAACAAAAAAAGCATCAAAAGTTAATGTTCTTTTATAGGTAGCTCTTTTAAAATCCTGTAGTTTAAAAGAAAGCAAACCTCACCAGGCAGATGGAGGACGATGAAACTGTTGGCGTATAAAAGAAGTCAAGTTATCAGCTTAAAGAATGAGCTGGATCCTGGAGAGTTCATTGTAGTATTGTATAAGCGACAGTGCATTCTACATATTCCAGCAAGACTTCATTTGGATCTCAAGTCCTTTTCATGCATTATTATTATTATTTAGGAAACAGTTAAATGTAAATCCTAAGCTTATTAAAGTAAGTTATGAAATAACCAGAAATTGGCTCATGTGTGTATGTTATAATAACAGAAGTCATCCGTATTGAAGCTAATGGCCATTTGCACCAAGGACAAAATTCTTCTTTGTCAAATGGCTGTCAGAGTAGGTACATAATTGCATGATGAAGAAATAAAGAAAATGCAACATAAGGATAAAAATAGATGCAGGTAATATGTAAGGAAAATTCTACTGACAAAAATACTACCAGTTTTTGATGCACAAATGTCCCCAAATGGACATCTCCAAGCCATGACCATCCTACATTTTATTCCAGTCTTATAAAACAATATTAATATTATACTCCGGTTTCCTCCCACAGTAATTGGCTGTTCCAAATCACCCCTAGGTGTAAGTGTGTGCAAATGGTTGTGTCACTGGTGGCCCTGCGATGGCCTGGCGAGCTGTCCAGGTGTACCCCGCCCTTGCCCAGAGTTGGCTGAGATGGGCGCCAGCCTCCCCGCGACCTAATTAGGAATAAGCTTTTACAAGATGGCTTAGGCTTGACCTTTGAAGGTCAGTCAAGTTCAAAGGTATTTGTCTCATTTGAAAGTCCTATAAGTCCTGGTTTCCTATTAGTGTTCCATAGTAAAGGCAAGTCTATTGCCAAAACTCTTAAGCTTGCACTGACCATGACCTTCAACTGTGACATTTCAAAATCAAGTCATCTGTAGGACTCGGATAGGGTAATGTCCCCACCAAGTCTGTTGAAAGTCTGTGCACGAGTGTGGTTGTACGAACAGAACAGAACAGAACACCCAGACGGACTCAAAAATGCCAGTGATTGCAAACAGAAACACCCAAACCGGGAATCGAACCAAGGACCTTCTTGCTGTGAGGTGGACATGCTAGCCACCTCTCCACAGTGCCACTTTGTTTTGAGCACGGGTAATAAATATATTTCTTTTTTATGTTTATGGTTATTTCATCATTTCTTCTGATGTGTCTTGCACTTTTAATTGAAATATGGCTTTTTCCATATAACTCTAATCAACATTTTATAATGTTAGCACATAAAATCTGTCTACATAGTAACACATTCAAAAGGATTTAAAAAACCCAAATAAAACAAAAGAGGAAGCTGAGCATCTCTTACGAATTCATTTGTAATCTAGCGCTACCACACAGGGTCATTACCTGTCATTTTATAACCCCTGAATTAACATCACTTGGTTATTATACAAAATTATTAACAAAGTAGAGTCACTGCTACTGCACTTTTTTTTTCTGCAGATGAGAATCTAAACTACAGTAAAGTCTAGACTGCTTTCAGGTTCAGGCTGTTCAAGGCTATTTTTCCCAGAACAGATAGTCTGTTAGTTTCTATTGGAGCTGTACAAAAGAAAACCTTTTTCAGTTAGGAATCAAAATTAAAAACATTAATGCTGGTTGGATTTTACCCAAATGCCAGCACAGTGGCATAGTGGTAAGCACCCTCGCCTAACTGCAGGATGGTCCCGGCTTTAAGCCCCATGCCAGGTGCTCCGGTTTCCTCCCACAGCTCAAAGACATGCACATTAGGCTAACTGGCTGTTTTGGATTGAGCCCTGAGTATGAATGTGAGTGTTTGTGTCAGTATTGGCCTTGCATTGGACTGGCGAGATGTTCAGGGTGTAACCTGCACTAAGCAGAGTCAGCCAGCATTGGCTTCAGCTTCCCTGTGACCATAAACAGGAACAGTGGTACAAATAATGAAGAGTGGCTCATACCCAATGTCTCATCTGAACCCAAGTTTGGCATTTTTATACAACATGAGGTCAAGAATCTTGTTTTAGTTAACTTTTTCAGAGTTCAATGAAGTCCAGTGGAATCTAATTCAGCACTGGGGAATTTACTGTGCAGGAAGTGACCTTTCTGAAAACAGACAGACAATCGGAGCAGTGATTTTCAACATCTTTAACAAGGACTCATATTCAGCTGATGATTCTCTGGCTTTCTCCATCTTAATTAAAAAAAAAAACATCCATATTATCTGTGCTGGGTGGCGGGGTGGCATTTTCTTCTGTTGACTGTTTTTCCACCACCTCCAAAAACGTACTGTAACTGGACCGGCTATGTTTATTACCCTTAGGTGTGGATGAATGCTGCATGGTGCCCTGCAATGGACTAAGGTAATTAAGTAAGTATTGTACTGTAAGTAAAATACACTGCTTGAAAACGCTCTAATATTTTGTTGGAGCACTATTATCCTTAATTACAGCATGTAATCTCGTTGAGAAGTTTCCCATTCACTTACCAGGTATATTAAATAAACATGAAATACAAGAAATAAAAGGAAATTAGCCATAATGTCTTTCTGAAACCATTTGCTTACTCCTGTATGCAAGTATTCGTGACCTCTGCACCAGGCTCAATGATGTTAGTAAACATTAGTAAAAATGAATTGTATGCCTCTTTCCCTATTCTTTACAGTTGATCCCACGAATCGGTGTTGCACTGCCAGTTATTGTAAATGCAAAAAATCGTTCCTTGGGTCACATGGTTTTGTAATTATACACAGACACAGAACCAAAACAAAATGGAAAAGCTGAATAAGGCATACTAATCCTGTAAGCTGGGGTGTTTTTTTCTCAAGAAATGAACCGATAACGGAAAATAAAATGCATATGCTTTTCACTAGTGAATCGGCACCTTTCATACTTTGCAGGTGCATGTTCTGCAAATTTGCCCGTGTGAACCCACCCATGTGGTCATACCAGTGGTTAAATAGCTATCTAAAGCATTACAGGCCAGGGGCTAAGCTGTAAAAACTCTTTGTTACAGCCTCTGGTCTTGGCTTGTGTCTGAAATAGACAAAGTGGTCACATTAAACAGTGGGTCATAAGGTGACTTGCTATTGATCTCTGCTTCTGGAGCTGTATTGTAAAGGGACCTGACAACTCCAGGACCTTTCAGAGAAGAACATTATTGCATATGTTGGTGGTTTTGGCTTGGAGCAGTGCAGTATTTCCTAGGGTAGTTTATTTGCCTTTGTGAGGCTTTGAGATTTCAGGGGACTCCACGTTGGGAGTCTTAGAGTTCATGCTGAAAGTCTGGAGGATTCATTTAGGTGTGTGAAGGACAGCATTTCCTACAGAAACACACTTCAGTTCAGACGATTATGGTATAAGGGTCTTAAATTAAGAACCGGGCTCCTGAAGAATTTTACTTTTCTATGCAGGACTGCTTTCAGAAGTGAGAAATATCTGTCTCATCTTATTTTGTATAGTTAAAGATCCCTAACTCCATGAAGTGGATCTCGAGTGGCGCATTGATAAAGGGGCGTGACCATCCACCTGGAGATCGCAGGTTTGAATCCAGGTTGATGCTACAGCCATCCGTGATCAGGAGTCCATGGGAGCTAATTGCTGGCTTCGTGGTGCCCGCCTCACAGCAAGGAGGTCATGGGTTCAAGTCCCAGGCTTGGTGAGGGCGTCTTTGTGTGGAGTTTACATGTTCTCCCCGTGATTGCATAGGTCTCTTCCGGGTACTCTGATTTCCTCCCACAGTCTAAAGACATGCACATTTGTCTAACTGGCTTTTCCAGATCGCTGTCTTTAAGTACAGATGATGCAAGGGTTAAATTACAATCTTCTATTAGCAGGTAGTTGAATGGCATTGTGGGTAACATAGGAATCCTTTCCTCACTAATGTGAAAATAGATGAGAATGCTGACAAACGAAGTTCAACTTTTATTATATGTTACTGAGGGTGAAATTCATTCATTCATTTTCTAAGCTGCTTAATCCTAATTAGGGTTGCTGGGAGGCTAAGGTCCATCTCAGCCAACTCTGGGCGTGGGCAGACTACACCCTGAATAGCTCATCAGACCATTGCACGGCCAACACTCACACAAGCACACACACACACACACACACACACACACACACACACACACACACACAGCCGATTAGCCTCCTGTGTATGTTTATGGACTATGGGAGGAAACCAGAGTACCTTGAGGAAACCTGCACAAGCACAGGGAGAACTCCACACTGCAACCACACTGCAACTCCAGAACTGCAAACTCCACACAGAAATGCCCTGAGCCCAGGAATCGAATCCAGGACCCTCTTGCTGTGAGGTGTCTCCTGCACCACCGTGCCACCGGAGTGAACTTTTACTTAGAAATACTTAGATAATTGAGGTATATGATCTGAATTTTCCTGAAAGATTTCTATCTTGTTCACTTTGCAGTAATTAATCATCTGATTTGCTTTTTAACATTAATGGTAAGTGGTGTAATCATAGTGTGCAGGGCATGTTTGATGGACCACTTGATGCAGCATATTTGAGCAGGAAATGAGGCCAATTTATCTAATTGAGTCAAGTGAGCCAATCAGTTTATCTGCTCCACTCACCTGCAGGCTGTTTTCTGCCCACTAACCTGATGATTTTATTCCTTTAGATTTGCATCCCGCAGCATGTCCTAGGTGATTATTTCTATTCTATAGATAGATATTAAGCCTGATTGAGAGGTACAGTGTGGTACAACTCCTAGTACTGACTGAGATCCAGGCTGTGAGAAACAGAAGACGCTCGTTGGTCTTTATCAGTTAGATGAGGACAGACAGCTCGAGACCATGGAAATGTCAAGTGTCAAAATGCAGGAATCATCCTAAAACTTACAACACAAAATGAACAGGGACATCTGATGAAACTCCCTTCGTCTTGTTAGCATGTCCGTGACTTATCAGAAAGCCAAAGACAAAAAAAGGAAGGCAAGCAGAAGCAGCAAATGAGAAGCAGCTCAAGGACTTCTTGCTTTTGAAGCATTATGGTAATCCAGCTTTGTTGTTAAAATTCATTATTGTTCCAGCAATTGCCTTGAATTGCCTTATTAGCTCAGATTTTAGCAGTAGCAAAAGCTGAAACACTTACACATGCTGTTTTTGAGTCTATGTAATATTGAACAGATTGAACAGGCATCTGATTTACATAGCTGGAAAAATATCTTGTGGCGACATGATGGGCAACAGCACTTTGGCGTAGCCTTTGGCCCGTCCACCTAACAGCAAGAAGGTCCTGGGCATGGCGAGGGCATTTCGGGAAGGACAGGTCTCCCTGTGCTTTTTATGTTGTTTCTGCGATTGTGTGGTGAGCTGTTCAGGTTGTACCCTGCTTTTGCCTGGAGTCGGCTGAGATAAGCTCCTGCACCCCTGAGACCCAAATAAAAGATAAAGTGGTTCGGAAAATGAAATTAAATGAGTGATATACGTATTAGCATATAACTAGTGACAATAGGCTCCAGTCTCCCTGCAACTCTAGTAGGATTAGGTGATTCGGGGGAAAAAAAATAATGAATGAAAAAATATTGCTGTGTTCCTACAGGCCATTATCCAAAATACTTTCTGAGTTGATGCTCTGTGTATTTTTTTTCAGGGCTCCCTGCAGTGTTTTGAATTGGCTCTGCGGCAATTATTAGGTGCACTAATAAACTTGAAAATATGGTATTATGACTATCCCATTTATCTCTCCTCTTTATGAACCTATTCATCTTCAAACAGAGGCAATGTCAGTTAGAATTAATAAAGCAACATGAAGAGATAAGAAGAACGGTTTGTTTTGGGCCTAGAAAGCCCTTCGGCAACATATTGCAAAGCTTAATGACCGTGTTGCTGCACAGAGCTGAATCTTACATAAGAAGTTCACAGAGGCCAGAAGTGAGAGTGTCGGAGAACATTAGTGTCTCTTCCTGTTTTCTGTACCTTTTTCCTAACCTTAGGTTTGTGTCCCACACAAGTAGGCTGAAGGAGCAGAGCTGACTGTAGAACAGTAGGCGGAGTGTGTATGTCATGTCTTGAGAAGTCAAAATCACAACTGCTAGTGCAGTCGGAATGGAGAGAACAGGGTGCGTTGAGCTGAAGATGAAACTTTCATGCTACATTTAGAGTCTGAATCCATTGTTTAAACGCACTGTGCCTTTTTCGGAGAAACTGACAGCGAAGAAAGAGAGAAAGCATGAGATCCATCTGATTTGCCAAAAGAGGGAAAATAATTTAAATAGTCTGATATCTACTGTGCTTGGCATATGTATTCACGCTGTCTTAACAGCAAAGGGTGGTAGCATTATTGTAGCTTGGATGCTTTTTATCAGTGGGCACTGGGAAACTGCTGTGGGTTGATGGCTTAATACTGCCAAAGCTAAGGACTTGTGTTATGTGTTAGCATTTAGTTCAGAATCTTCTTCTTTATTTGCCCCCCCCCCCCCTTATGTGGGGGTCAATGATTCAGTGACTGGTTTTGGTAGGATGTTTGCAGCCATGTGCACTTCCGGACACCAACCCTCTATTCACGCCCACATTCACACCATGGGGCAATTGGGAATGGCAATTAGTCTGATGTGCATGTCTTTGGAATGTAGGGACACTCACAAGAAACCCAAGAGAACATGCAAACTTCACGCAGAAACGCCTTTACTGAGCCTGGGACCCGAGCTCAGGACCTTCCTGCTGTGAGGCCAGAGTGCTAACCAGTCTGCCACATTGCCCCCGCAATTGGATTAAGAATAAGGGGCACCAAAAATGCTGTTCACCAGCAGTCTCCATCTTGGCTGCCTTTACCAAGAGGAATAGCCAAAAATGTCAGGACTCACACAAATTTGAGGAATATCAGAAATAAATCAATATTTCTGAGCTGTTCAGGGGGTGTACCCCTACCTCGCCCAGAGTCGGCTGAGATGGGCGCTGACCATGAGTAGACGCTTGCTGGATGCATGCAAATGTAATATTATGTGCAGAGGCGCCTACCCTAATTTTATTCAGAGATTCACTGGTTTACATCTGATTTGCTATTAGTTTAATACTTTATTTAATATAAGCACGGGGAGAACATGCAAACTCCACACAGAAACGCCCGAGCTGGGAATCGAACCCAGGACCTTCTTGCTGTGAGGCGGGCATGCTAACCACTACGCCACCGTGCCGCCCCAGTTTAATACTTATATACTGTAATTGTTGCTGGCATCTTGCCTTCTTGTAACTCTATTCTTGCTCACTCAAAACAGCGAAACGAACAACAATTGGCGGCATTTTCAAACGGACTAAAGCAAACTAGTGCAGACAATTTATCAGATTGACACTTTGTAAATGTAAGTAAAAACCTGATTATAAAAAATATCTATTGTCAGTTTAACAAGAAAGTTTAGAAGGCTTTCATTTCATTCTGCTTTAAGAACATCATTTCTCGAGCTGTGAGGTCATAGTTTGATCCCAGATTATGGTTGCTGCTGCTGCTGCACCACTGAGTATAACTATTATGTAACACTAGGCTTCACCAGAAAGACTGTCCCAGTTAAAATCGAGTGTAACCTAATACTGGATTTATATGCCTCACCAGAATAGACCAAGATAATCATTAATGGGCTTGGTGTTTTTCTCAGTGAACCATCTTGGTGAAGGGAAGGGGAATTATTATGAAAGACCACTGCTTAATCATTTTCTTCCCTGCTCATGCTGGGTTTCTAGCCTCATTGTTTAATGTCATTGTACATGTTAAAGGAAGGTTAAGGGTTAAATTGTTGAAGCGAATACGATGATAATACTTTTGTACTTACTTCAAATATGGACATAAAGTTGTCCTTGCAAGGGGAACCTCTCATGGGATAATTTTTTTTTAATTAGGTTGTTTTTTCTCCTTTTTCACAGGATAATATTTGTGAACCATGATAAAATTACCTGCATGTAATAATGAGAAGGTATATTTAAGGGAGTTTATATGTGTGTATACACACCAGCATTTCACTGACAGGTTTCATCAAAGTGGGACTTTTATTAAACACTTCCACTCACTTCTTTACGAACAGAAAAATCATACTGAATAGGTTTCTAAATGAGTAAACCTGTTTACATGCTACAATTGACATCCCAAAGCGTTTGGAAGCCTATCAGACTTCATTAGTTTCATTTGACGCAGGCGGTTTACGAAAAAAAAAAGAAGTCAGGGGGCCTTTTGTGGGTGACACTGTAACAGCATCAACCGGAGCCCTTGTGCACTATTTATCCATCAGGTGCTTCTATTAGAATCCGCCCAATTCGTTATAGCAGCGCAAGGAAGAAACAAGCTCTGAAAAATATGGCAAAATATATAAAAAAGATTAAATACATCACGATAAACCATAAAACTTATAAGAAGTCTCCAAAGTAACCATAGATATTTCATATCAACATGTAGCATTATCAAAAATGGACATCATCTAAACATTGTGTTGAGGGTTACAATCAAATACAGCAAAAGCATATAGAACTGCAAAAAGGTCGTTTTATTACTGTTAGAACAGTCTGGGTTACTGTGAATGAATTCTTATTAAAGATATTAAATAATAATATAAATATAAGTATATTTTGACCTATCAAAGAAGATTTGTTAGAACATGTGTTGCTTTAAAAGCTGTGTCAAGTTTAATAAGCTTGGTGAATTAATTCACAGTTAATTGTGGAAGTCAAGGTGGATATCACTGATTACTCCCAGTGACAGCATTGTTTTAGTATATATTCATTCATTCATTCATTCATCCATTTTCTGAACCGCTTATTCCTAATTAGGGTCGTAGGGGGGCTGGCGCGCATCTCAGCCAACTCCGGGCGAGGGCGGGGTACACCCTGGACAGCTCGTCAGGCCATCGCAGGGCCATGTTTTAGTATATATTACATGATAATATAAGAAAATAAAAATAGTAAAACAAGATTTTTTACATTTTATCCCCTGGCATATAATGCAGGGAACGTTGCCTTCGGTATTTCTGCCCGTTCATCCATCTGCCTGTAATCAATTCAAATCTAGGCCAGAACTCAGAAACTGTTTGCGATTTCTTCATTAAACTTGGCAGTTGCTTTAACTAGACAGTGTAGTTGTGGCTTTAAATATATTTTTTTATTTCTGCAATGCATATTTCCAGATATGAGGAGGCCAGGCAGCTATGTCATCTGATGACTCTTCATTCAATCATGACAGATGCTGGTGAGTCCCAAGCACATGTACGAGCAGGTGTAAGCTCTGTATAATGGTGTCTGGGATATATACACTACACAGAAACACAAATAAAAGCAAAATAAAAGACTTTTATAGATTATATATTGTATATTTTAACCATATCAGAGGCAGGTCAGGTGAGCTCCATGCTTCAAGGTAAGTGCTGTTTAGCCTACTCGTTCTAGGCAGTTTAACACATACTACACAGACAAGTAAGTAAACCCCACTGTGCAAAAGAGTTTTAGTATATACGCCACAGGAACGCAAGAAAACCAAACAAAAGTGAGGTTTTATGGTTTTTTTTCATTTTTAAATGTGATAATGATGCCGACTACTTCAAGTGGCTGTACCAATGAGTGTCCGACATTTTAATTCCATTTGGAATAATGTTTTTTTTAAATCCCAAGAAAGTGAACCAATCAGATTACCAATAGTACCACTTCCATATAGTTATGCAATTTCTCCAACAAATGGCAGAAAACAGGTGTGTTTAAATATTCCAAAGAGACTTATAGCATGGAGAGTTGGTGCTTGGGTTCTACAGGGCTCAATCATACAACACAGATCCTGCTGACTGAACCGATCATTCGTGGACATTCATGAAGATGAAGTATGTGTTAATTCGGGTTTTAAGCAGATTTTTCTATGCTCCTACGCAAACTGGATTTTGAGACTATTCATTCGTGTTGGACATGTCCTAGAGGACATTGCACATCATGTCTCATGACAAGGCTAAGGGTCCAGGTTATAACTGGCTGTTTTTGTCTACTTTTGATTTTAGCTTTATATTTCACCTTAAAAACTCTTTACATTGATTTGTTTGGTGTCATTTCTTTTCTGCACAACCTCACCTGTGGGACCTTACACTTACTTTTTTATTTTGACATACTGTATTAACACATAGGATCTAAATTTATATGATAAACACAAAAATCCAAGTAGAAATTTTTTTATGCAAATATAAATTGTAAATTAAAAAAATTATGTACAAATTTAGCACTGACATTTCCAGGATGTGTTACACCTCCTGTTGTCCACTTAATGGTATCTATATTTTATATATATACTCTCTATATATATACAACTATATGGTATATAATATAGTTTAAAATCTGCATTTCTGACACAAGTTGAAACTGAGACTCGGCAAGACCTTGTTTTCCTGCTACGTAATCTTTAATCAGCCAAGTGATTTGGGGTTCATCGACTTCTAAGGATTAATGAACACTGTGTGATTGAAACTGTGCATCCAGTGAGAAGACGCTGTGTATTCACACTTACTCTTTATTAAAGAACCAGTAATCTCTCTCTCTCCCCCCTCACATGTGCTCTCTCTCTCTCTCTTCCCCCTCACATGTGGTCTCTCTCTAACCCTTGCATGTGGTCTCTCTCTCTCTCGCACTCTCCCTTGCATGTGGGCTCTCTCTCTCTTTCTCTCCCTCTCTCTCTCTCTCTGTCATTTTTCTGTCCCTCATTAAAATCACGACCAGTGCAGGCCAAGGTGGATTTCTCTTCATGATGAATAGGAGAAGGGACAGAAACAGGATAGTGCTATTCCAGTTGCGTAACCTCTTCTGTGTCCGTCACGCAAGCAGAGGACTTCCAGCTGATGTTTATGCTAGGGCGGGATGGTAGACCATTTATAAAGCATTCGTCCTTGTTTGAACCATGTCCGCTCGAGGAGAGATAGAGCAAGAAAGATAGAGATACAGGAAATGGAGTGACTCAAGGTCTGACAAATGCATACACACATGCACTCACACTTACGTACACACGCACACACACACACACACACACACACACACACACACACCTCTGTTAGAGAGAGTCTTCTCGCAGACCCATCTGCTTCCTGCAACCCTCTCATTATAGACAAAGAACCATCCATCAGCCGCCAGCCAGACCGCATTAACACACTTCACGCGCTGATGGATACCAGGGAGAAATACACTGCTGGCACTAGGACTGGGATCTTATAGAGCCATGTAATATTAATATTGCAGTGAACTGTCACAATATACTTTACTATGAGTACCACAGGCATCAAAAAACTAAAGGTCAGTATACATATTGACCGTTATTATTGTCAGTGTCTCTCTGTATCATAATGTGAGGTGTTTATTTTGTCCTTCGTTCACTCTAGTGGATCACATGTCATCAGTTTGATTGTCTCCTCTTGTTTGAGTGAAGTAATTGATATTGTTGTCAAGTGTGGTTTTTATGTTACACTTCAGGAAAGCAATGATAGCAGCTGAAATATTAAACAAGCTTTTTAGTCGCTTATTGGATAAACAGTGATAACATTTCAGCAATATCATGAGAGTGGTTATAGGGTGTGGTTATGCTCAGATAGCCATGCAGAATAACAACTGTGCACATATTGAGTGTAAGTGCACAATCGCAAGCGTGCTATTATTTTAGCACAACAGTACTTTAAACAATTTTTTAAAAAATCGATATCAGATGAGTGAGATTATGGACACAATATGAGAAAATGTAGTACATTTTTGGCTCCGCTAGAAGAAGCAGATCAAAAATATGCTTCAGATTTTAAGTCAGAAGTCATATTCATGAAAAATAAGTAGTTTGTGATCCACTGATCATGCAGCTAGTGTTACTCTAACAAAAGCACTGAGAGAGCTCAAACCTCTGCCAAGCCCAGCAATCCCCACATTAATTAAAATATTAAAAATTGTGTTCTCACAACATTAAAGATTTTTTTTATTTGCAGGAATCTCTTAACGACATGTCTGTAATCGGTGCATTCACTTAGATTAGAGGTGTTCAATTCAATACCATATAAGCAAGTGTGTACATGCATCATTATTCACACCTCTAGTAGAAATTCCATTCAAATCCACGCACATCTTTTTGCAAATATCAAAGGATATAAAGCACCCCCTGCAGGCCCTGGTCTAACAAAACCCTTCCAAAAAAATTATCCAGTCTCACTATGGTAATGAATCCTTTAAAACAAATTCCTGGATCCAGATTCGGGTCTGTATTATCTCCAAAATCTAAAGGAGCCTTGTTTGTCCAAAGCTCCACCTCTGGTACAAATATCATGAAAATCTTCACCTAACTTTTTGCATAATCCTGTTAACAAACGAACACAAACTTCAGGTAAAACATTACCTCCTTGGTGAAGGTAGTAACACTGAATCAGTGGACCAAAATATATTTTTGAAAAAGAAATTTACTCATTAGTGTGAAAAGTATTGCTCAGCTTACTGTTAGCTTAGTTTGCAAATTAACAAAAAAGTGACCTAATTTTACTAGGTACATAAACTTACAAGAGAAACCAACCATCTCTACTAATTTCTTCCAAACTTTCATTTTCTTCGTGATGTTTCTATATACATTTAATAAGAGGTTGATGATAACAGGATAAGAAGAATCCAGGATTATAAGTATTACTGTAATATTTAAAAATGGAAACTAATCACAGCTTAATCTCAATCCTCATGTGGCTTGTTGCTTTGTGGATTTAGCTTTTAAGACTCTCCTTCAATGTCGCATCCAAAATTAAACAGCTGCCCATCATCATTTTTGGTGTTTACTGGAATGTCTGCTGTAATGACATGTCTGTGATGGTACATGATTGGTGCGTTTACTAATATTAAAGGTGTTCACTTCTAAACAATATAAATGAGTGTGTATCCATGCATAACTATCCAGGATATGTACTAGACATAGGGTGTGTATCGTCTGTAGCATGCGCCAAGAAATCTAGTGAGATAACCTTTACCTAACGAGATCAGCGACTATCCAGCACATGGCAGAGGTTAAGAACAAATATCAGTCTTTTAAAAAAGTGTGGTGGAATGTGTGACCAAAGAGACCTTGGCTAGAGAAAGGACCTCGTTATTGAGCTTGTACAATAACACAGCTACTCTGATGTTCATTACTTCAGTACAAGATCAGGCTTCTAAGGTTATATCATCTGTTTTCTTGACCCTGTTAAGGATCAGGTCCTCCACTTTGCTGCACATTAGAAACAGATACTACCAGTAATGATTATTGATGCTTTTTCTCACTCGATTCAGTACGACACTAAGAGATGAGAATGAAGACCTGCAGATATCTTTAGAGATAAGTTCTACATTTGTAGCCTATGAAGTCACCTGATCCTATGTCCAGCACCTCCAGAATATTAACTAAAACTGTTCTGGAGTCATACAGTCATGTACATACAAAACAGCCCACGTTTTGTTACTTGGCGTGGCAGGTAACGTGGCAGCTCCAAGCTTCAGAGCAGCATGTCTCCGCTGAACTCGTGTTACACTCCATACAGTGTGTCACATGTTCTCCCTGTGTTCATGTGGGTTTCCTCTGGGACATCTGGTTTAATCCTAACTCTCAAAGATATACCATGGCACGCTACTGCCTGAATGAACAAATGTGTGTGTGTGTGTGTGTGTGTGTGTGCGTCTGGGTGGGTGGGTGCTTTAAGGCCCAGTTACCTGATTTCCACCCCAAAAACAGATGTGAATACTTGTTCCCCTGTGTGAACTCGTTGTTCCCTCTGCGTTCATATGGGTTTCCTCTGGGGCGTTTCCTCTGGTTTCCTCCTATCTCTCAAAAACATGCCATGGCATGGCTACGCTAAATTGCCCCAGGAATGTGTGTGAGTGTGTGTGTGTGTGTGTGTGTGTGTGTGTGTGTGTGTGTTTAAGGCCCACTTACCTGATCAGCACCCTGGAAACAGATCCGACACAGGGGTGTCCGCGCTCCGCTCTCCGTGCAGCTCTCTAGACTCGCGCTCTCGTCGAGCTTCTCTTTGGTGCAGTCCTCGCTCGAGCTGCCGCCGTCCGGACTGTCCGTAGCGCACCGCTCCGTTTCTCCAGTCCACTCGGCGGTGGCGGTGGCGGTGGCAGCAGCAGCAGCAGCAGCAGTGTCGTCGTCCTCCTCATCCCGCGTCCGGTCCGCCGGAGAAGCGCCGTGTGCGCTCGGCGCTCCGTTCATGGCCGACGGCGCCGGTGGCGGTGGTGGCCTGAGCAGCAAAGCTTTCAGGTCACTGAACAAGACGCGACAGCGGCGGCCTCTCTGCTTTCCCTCGCGCCGCAGCATCGGTAAACGGCTCAGCGAACTCCGGCACCATCCAACACCGACACCGACAGCGCACCACATGTGCCCGTTTTTACTCGCTGAACGATGGACGAGGTGCAGAGGGAAAACACCTTACCGCTTAGCGTGCACTGTCCCGGTTATAGTCCCAATAAACTGACGCGAATCGGCTGATCTCTGCTCACACCCCGCCGGACAGCTTACACCGACACTGGCTAAAGCTAACCAACATTTAACGGATGTTCATATGAGAATTGTCGTGTTTGTACAACCCCCCTACACATTCTACAGACATGACGATCCGCTGTCATGTCGCTCGGTCCAGGACTGCTCGATTCTGAACATCTTAGAATCGACTCCCTTTCTAATTAGAGGTGTCGGTAATCAAAGGAGTCGATTCCAGGAACCGATTCCACTCAATACAACCATTTTCACAATTTAAGAAGCTAATACAGTGAACATGGACATTATATTTCATTAGTGTATTATTAATGCCCATAAAATGCAATAATGAATATGAATAATAAAAATTTTTGGCCGTATGGAATCGACTTCAATCGGAGAATCGGTTCTTTTTGGTTTGACTCCCTGCCCTACTAATTACACACTGATCCAGGGTGCGAGCTCACAAAAGACTGCACGCGACATTTATCACCCGAATAAACCATTGAACATGAGTCGGATTTGTTCCATCGAGATGCCGTTCTTTCAAATAATGTCCTTCAAACACACACAAGCACACACACACACACACACCGATCAAATTCCTGGTCAGACTTAAAACGGCAGCACGAGGGGAGAGAATGATGTGCACGCGCTGACCCAGGCAACGGTCCAGTTCGGTGTCAGGCAGGTAACAGAAACCGAATCCCGGGCTATTGATCTGGTTCTCCACACCCGCCGGACACTATTTCGTCTCTCTCGTGTCATGACGAGTGTAGATCCTAAAATCCTGAAAGGTCTCCCCTTAAACTCCTGTCCGCTCTTGCAGGGACTCGCGAGTACAAAGCGATCCGAAGCGCAGGCTCGCGCAGCCAAAAGCATATCAGATATCAATCAATCAAGGCCGGCGCTGTAGCGCGTGAAGCGTCCACCGTCATCAAACGAAGATGGAAGAGGTTTTGGTGTAGTGAGGGGGTGGGTGGAGGAGAGGGGTGGGGGTGGGGGGAGACCCACCGTTACCTTCCCTTCCAGTTCTTCACTGTCGTCGTGTCGTCTTTGTGTCTCTGAAAGGCGTCCCGACTATCCACGCGTCGTGCTCAGCGCCTTCCCCCTTTTACTTCTCACCGAACCGACGACACGGTACGCGCAAGCCACCGGACGCGTCCCTGTTGCGCGGTGTTTAGGCCGGTCATCCCGCGCTCACTCTCGCGCCGCACGCTTTCAGCACCATGTTTTCCTGGGACAGCTCCCAGCTTCCAGGCGCGAGCCCGTTCTCCGCCTCTCAAGGGTCTCTGCACGAGACGGGAGCGCGCTGAGAAACCAGTGATGCGTTTTTTTGGGTTGAGATCAAGAATACTAGGCTCGACCTTTCCTTGTTACTCATATCTTTTGCATCTGTAATAGAGTATCAGGATTTCAGGTACATAACTGGTGCCTAATTAACTTAGAAAGCATTGAAGGTACATTACATGCACTTGGTAAATACATTTTAGTACTGTTTTTTATTCTGAAAATGTGCATGGAATAAATATATCGAGTTTATGTTTTCACTTCTGCCAAAAAGGAGATGTTTTACCTCTGGTTTGTGTTTTTATTTTTTATCAATATTACACACAAAACAAGTTATTTGTGGATTTTCATGAAATGTCTACCAGAGGTGCGGCTTTGAAAAGGAAGACTAGATTTGATTTTAGTAGATGATCCGGATTGAAATGTGGATCCAGGAATTTTTAAAAGGATTATTTGACATTATTACATAGTAGGATTTTTTTGGAAGTGTCATATAACAGCAGAGCCAGCAGAAGGTGCTATTTGTTATTTGCCAAAAGAGGGGTAAGTTTATTTTAATAAAAACCTGGAGCCAGAATGTATTTTTTTTTTAATTCTTTAACATTACAAGATAGGGCAATTTGACATTTTGTTTCATGTGGGAGATTGTTGGGCTTGGCAGAGTTTTGTACTCACCAAGTGCTCTTGTTTCTGTGTGAAGTACAGTTTCTGAACATCACACCCATAGATATAAGGCTCATCCCCAAACTGTTTCCAAAGTTGTAAGCAAAAAGCTGTCATGCTGTACAATGGTGAACTGTCCCAATGACATGTTCTGTCAAGGTTAGTGTTGAAGAACCTGAGAACCATTCACAGAACTCTGACCTCAACCCCACTGAAGACATTTGGAATGAACTGGAAAACAAACTGCACTCCAGACCTCCTCACCTGACATTAGAATCTGACTTCACTAAAGATCTTGTAGAATATAAACACAAATCTAGAAGAATGAAGGTTATTATAACAGCAAAGGAGGACTGAATCTGGAATGAGATGTTCAACAAGCACATCAGATGAGATGGTTAGGTGTCACCAACCTTGTTTCTTGAGATCCATCTTCCTGCAAGTTTTTATCTCCAACCAAGATCTAACACACCTCTTTTAACTGATCAGGAACTTCTTGAGTTAATGATTGATGGTCAGGTGGACATTATTAAGGTTGGAGATAAAGTCTTCGTGGAGGTAAATCTTCAAGAACAGGGTTGGTGACCACTGGACTAAATAGTGTATGTAGAACTTCAGAAAGATTAATGGTTGGTAATTTCAGCTGTGAAAAACTCATCCCCTGATATTCTACACTGATTAACTTATCAGTTCTGCTCACTGCACTTCACATTGCCCACCAGCAAACTCGGTAAACTCATGCTATAAATAGCCTGCGCGTGGAGCTTCCTTCTTTCTTGTTCACAGCTCACGAACTCTCTTGGGCCATTTCTTTTTATGCCCTTCAATTATTAGAAAAACAAAGAGAAAGAGTTTGTTTCTTAGCAGAACTGCAGTTCTGCTGTAGTCTTAAAGTAAATGATTGAGTTTTTTCATTATAGAGAGGAGGGTATGAGATCCTAGATCTGTATTCAGGAATAAATATGAGCAAAACAGGACAAAGTTGTGCTGAGACTTTACTAAGAGGACTAAATGTTCTGTTTATCTTCTAGTGGAATGTAACTAATTTGCTCAAGTGACAAAATACACTTTATGTAACCTGTCACATTATTCTCTATTGAATATTTTCAATATAGAATAAGGAACCAACAAAGCTTTTGGTGATTTTTGCATTTTTACACCTGGATAATGATGTAGCTCCTTCAAATGATACTATTGAATTGAACCTTGTGTAGAAGATATAGAACTATATTTATATGGAAATGTTTGTAATGTGTGGTAAGTTATTGATTGATGGTTGTTGTTTCCCCTCATAATTCTAATGAGAAACAAGGGCAATCAGAGAGTGCAAACCTCTGCCAAGCACAGAAATTCCCCATATAAACCAAAATGTGAAAAAGCATCGTATACCCCAATGTTAATGTTATGATATGACTCACAGAGACCTAGGTAGGGTGGTAAACACATAAATATTTATTATTTAAATAAATATGAACAGCCCGCGGAGCCAGAGAAAAGGTAACTAATCAAAGCAGACAGAGAAAAAACAAGCCACAAGGGGCGAATGGAAACCAATACGAACCGGGAGAACTTTACCAGGAATCGGGAAAAACCTAGGGACATGAAGAGAATCTGTCAGCTGAAGCTTCAGGGAGAGAGTAATCCAAGGTCCAAAATGATCGTGCTGATCAGGTAAGTGGGCCTTAAACACACACACACACACACACACACACACACACACACACACACACACACACACACACACACACACCCCTGGGCAATCTAGCATAGCATGGCATGTTTTTG
>JBCNYG010000009.1:8860778-8878528 GCA_039654305.1 Porochilus rendahli | reverse complement strand
AAAAAGGGGAGAAAAGGAGATTTGTGGGCCCATCCCTCCCCCCCACACACACACACACACACACACACACACACACACACACACAATCTGGGGGGGGGGTCGGGGAGATTAAATCTGAGAACTAGAAAATAGCACATTTGCGCTCTCGCCCTCTCTCTCTCTCTCTCTCTCTCACACTCACACACACACACACAAAATCTGTTTTAAAAAAAAGGAATCAAATTGCAGAACTAGAGAACCAGAAAATAGCACATTCTCTCTCTCATACACACTCTCTCACACACATACACCGAAGGTAGAATGAGAGATTTCTTTTACTAAAAGATAACCTTTATCATCAGTTCAGTATGTGCATGTGAATTGTCGAGAATGTTGATCAACTCAAAAGGAACAGCACTATGAGTAAAGACTGACACTTCACTCACATCTCTATATGAAAGAGTTAAAGACTCCCAAGACTGTTGCCATGGAAACAGGCATGTGATATCTTAATATGGTTCTGAGTGCCTGTTCCTAAAAAAAAAAAAAAAAAAAAGTAATATTATATTAGCCTGTGTATATGTACACACCCACACACAGTAAAGATTTATTTAAGGACTTGATATGAACTGAAGTAAAATGACAGAACATGCACATACACATCATCGAGGAACCTCTGAATTGAATTACATTTAGACTGAAGGTGTCGAGATATTTTTGTTTAAAAATATAATATCAGGTAGAGTTTTTGCAATTTTACAAATACAGTATATACTGAGCATCTTACAGAACCAGCCACAATTCTCCTGTTACACTTGATTCTTTATTTGCATGTAAATCTCAGCAGCCGTCATTATACTTTTGTCTTATACGAAATATGCTACTTTCTTTATTGACATACTGTACAAGCTTTTTTTAATATAACATTTCAGTTTGTGCTAGAAAACTTATGTTTGGAAATCTAAAGTTTTTGTACTAAGTAATATATAAATGATGAAATAAAAATAGCAAAGTTTATGCTTAAAAAACAAAACAAAAAAAAAGAAAAAAAAAAACAAATAGGCTGCCTAAGAATTCTGCACAGTATTGTAACTCCACTAAGTTGAACAACAGGCATATTACAAACTCATAACACCAAACTCATAGCAATAAACAAAGTCATAACAGGGAGGTCCAAGCATTAAACTAAGGCCCAATAATCTACCAATAATCTCATAACACAAAAGCGAATCCACAAAAGTCTTGCATTTTGTTTACATTAAAGTCATAACACAAACCTCGTAACATACTACAAAAAGTGCATAAAACAAAAAGTGCATAAAATAAGATTTGCAAACGTAAATCAGACACTAGACTTGTAACACTAGGCCTTACATTAAACTAGTAACACAAGGCTCATAATCTAGATGTGTAAAAATAATGTCATAACAATAGGTTGTACCACTAATTTCACAACACTAGAGCCAACTCTTGAGTTGTAACCCAAAATTAATAACAAGACTTGCAACACTGGAGCTGTAAGGCTAAACTTGTAACAAGTCCCTACATTAAACCTGTGACACTAGACTCATAATGCTACACATGTAATCCTAAAACCATACCACTAAACTCATAATACTTAACTTGTATACGGTGGACATAACAAGTAACACCAAGTCTATATCAATAAACTTGAAACACTAAAGTCAAACAGCAAAACTAAGATTAAACTTGTGACACGAATCCCATAATGCTAGATGTGTACCCCAATCTCATAACACTGAAACCAATGCTTGAGTTCATTCATTCATGCTAGATATGTAATGCTACATGCGTGACCCTAAAAGTGAAAACATTAACTTGTAATACTTGACTTAAACCGTAAAATCATAAAGCTGAACTCATAACATGTAACCGTAAAATCATAACGCTATACTTACAAATACACGTGACACAAATGCCAACAACACACCTATCACTATAAACTTGTGACAAACTCGTAATATTAAACTTCTAAAACTAGACTCTAAACACCAGACTTGCAATTCACTCGTACACACATAGACGTTTAATGCTACTTTTAGTAATTTGCTACTTTTAATGTTAGCAGAAGCCTTACACTTACATTTAAAGGGTTTTTAAGATTAGAGACTAAACCTATACTCGTAATACTAAACCCTAGACCAAAACACTTGTGAATAAATGAAGGGTCTTTAATTAGACCTGTAACACCACGTCAACAACAATAGAAATGAACACTAATCTAGAACATGGTACATCCTGGTCTTATCCTGGTTTCTGTAGCGAAGTGACTGAGGAGTTACCATCCCAGGATTTATTTTATTTTACTTAGTTATTTATTTTTACTTGTACCCATTTATACTGCTGGATGGACAGAGACACACGTGATTAAAACCTTGCCCAGGGATCTTAACCTGTTCGGGGTGTAATGGGGATTCAAACACAAAACAAATGAGGAACAATGAGAAGGACAGACAAAGGAAGAGGACCAACTGGAACAATGTGTATGTGTATGTGCATGTGTGAGCTCCATCACTGGTTTGATGGAGTGAAGCTGTATATTTAGTGTGTTATGCAATACACTCTTAGGGCGAGAGGAAAAAGGAGAGATAGACAGGCAGAGGTTGGTATGCACATTCCGAGGCTGATAAGAGAAGACGACAAAAATAAAGGCATCATATCAAACCCATATAGACAGCATGTATGGTGTAAGGAAAAACATTCTATTGGTGTAAAAGAAGGGATTATATCTAGAGCAGGAGCACTGGGAGAGGGAGTAGGAACATGTGTGGGCATAATGTCTTACTCTGGAGGGTCCTCTGTACATGCAGCGCAGCTGGTCCCACGCTTGTGCCTGCTGGGCGTCTAGCGTCACTTCAGTAAGCTCCTGCAGCAGGATGGAGACGTGATCAATTAGTAATGACTGCCAGCACTTTCCTTCCATTCAGTCTGATTTAATATTCCAAAGTGAGATTACATTTAAATAGTTCACTTTTTTCCTTTCAACAGGCAGTTATTGAATCTCAAATGGGGCTCCACTAAGCACATTAATTATACCCTATGAAGTAAGCATACAGAATACAGTGAATAAAAAGCCACTGGGGATTATAATTAAACAGAAGTTGACTTTTTTAATAAATAGCACTGTTATTTTGACAGCAAGCCCAAAACACTGTGTTGGTTTCTGATGTTCTATCATTCAGCAGGAAACTAATTACCACAAAAAAAAAATAAACCCATAGCTGGCTCCACAAAATGGAAGAAATTAAAACCTGAATCATGCTACAAACTAAGAGCACTCAGAGAGAATAAACCTCTACCAAGTAATAAAAAAATAGCACACAGCACCACTTGACGAGCCTGTTGTACTGTTTTTTTTTTTTCCTAAAAGAACGTTTGTACATTATAAGAAATTAAAATTGATTGTTGATAATTTTGTGACATCATCAGTGAGTAGATTTTTACCAAAATTTAATAAGAACATTCTTGGGGGACTATCTACCCATCCTAAACATTTTAGACTGTTCTGTCATAAACATTGGACAGGAAGTTGCTTAGAGACAGACAAACCAAGAAACCCATGCTGATGAAAACATACTCCTTATCAGGGGTAGGAATCGTGCAAAGAGCAATAATGCGGATAGAAGCTGAAGAAAAAAGTACTATGTATTTTGAACATCTGGACAAAAAAAAAATTGTATATATATATATATATATATATAAACGTTGAATTAATTTGCTCAACTGCTCAAACCCTATTATGGATGAAGTCCAGCTGATGTTCCGTCTTTGATATTGCTCAAAAAAATGAAAGGGTTTGGTGAGTTGGGCTTCTCCACATGCACTTCTCATCTGTTTAAAGTTGTGCAGTGTGAAATTGGACCGTTAATGAACCAAAAGTATTCATTTCACTCAAATTGGGCAAACAGTCTAAGAGAAAAGAGAACAACAACAAAAAAAAAACATTTCAATACAAAAAATGGGTATTTAAAATAACCTTATTGATTTTGATTTGTGCGATAGATGTGTTTAGCGTTGGTAAGTTAATTTCCTGCATACATACACCAAGTTTATATTACTGACGCTGTCCCAGCGGCCACTTGAATTCATCTAGCAGCACAGCTTTGATCTTATAATACAAGCTCATGGATGCACCGCAGGATGCACATCACTGCAAAATGGTTCCAATATTCCAGTATAAGGCCATGCAATCTTTGTCTTTATTGGCAACAACAGCTATTTTTAGCAGCCGATGTCTCACTTCTATTTTCTCCATGTACCATATTATATCAGAACATATTATATCCCAGGTCTCTGATTCTGAGTCCAGGTTATTAGTTTCTGTGTGGTTGGAGATGCCTTGCTTTAATGTCCCAGTCTAGAAGGCTTTACTCGTGCCGAGCTTCCTGTGAATGTTAAACATGGAAGTAAAAATGTAATTTCTGACTCACCCAAAGCAATTTCTGTAAATATTCCCTCTTACAACACATTCAGTGATGTCACGCTGTCTTACTACCCATAAAACAAAGCATAACATTCCATACTCCATTTTAAATGTATCCTCAAAAAGCTGCTTTCCTCCACAATACCCAGAAATATTAGCCATTTTCTCTTGAGTGTGCTTGAAAGCTGGAAAAAAAGTGTATTTTCAGCAACTGTTTACTTCATAACAGCAGTGTTTGTGTGTGTGTGTGTGTGTGTGCGCGTCTATCTGAACTCAGGAGCAAAAGTGTGATTGAATGCCTCTAGAATTTGAAGGCAAATAAATGCAATTATTTTTCCGTCTCCTTCGAGCGCAAAAAGAAATCAACTCTGTCACGCTTTACTCGTTTATGTTCGCTAGGCACGAGCCAGCGGCCAACACTCGGCATAGATTTTACGTGACTGTGGCCTGCCAAAGAGCAAGTTTTGAAAACCTGTAATTTACATCCTTTCCTCACTTACTTATGACCCTAGAAAATGGCACTTTGAACTCTCTGCTATCCTTCTTCACATGTGTTGGATTGGGGTGGGTGTGTGTATGTGGGGGGTGTGTGTGGGGGGGGTTGTGGTGGGGGCTGTTGTACAAAAAAACCACGTGACAACAAAAAAGAATTATGAGAATTGTTGGGGGGAATACTTTTATTGCCTTTGTTTCTTTTTTTTTGCTCTCAGGTTTAAAACAGATGGTGTGGAAGCACAAGAACGCAGTGGGCACTCGGCACCAACCAGGCAACATCGATGCTAAGCTGTGTAGCATGGCACTCCTGTCAACATCTGTTCAGATTAGCACTTGAAGAAGATTTACGACCCCAGCTGGCCCTTAATTACAGTAACTTCTGGCATGGAGTGAGAACACAGCCATGCCAAGCTGAAACCACATGTTTCCTTGATTCACACAGAACACGGTGCTAATGAAATTTCAGTGCCTTTTTTAAAGGAACACATCACTCAAAGTCCCAGCAACCGAACAAAGCCAGAGGGACACCTTGCATGTAATGCTAACACTCAACAACTACCATTTATTCTTTATTTGTAATATTAGGTTTTTAGGGTGAAGTGCTCTTCTGAGATCTTGAATGATTTGATGAATCATCAGGGACCGTCTGAAGTTTTAGGACAACCAATTCTGTGGTAGGGTTTAAAATGGAAAATGTTTTGGATATTCTCCTTCCACAATTCAGCAGAACAAACCAGAGCTTTTTTAATCACTTTATGGTTTTCATTATAATAACTTTTTCTGACATTTTTACATCATGGTATGTTACGCTCTACTGCGCTCTACTACAACTCCCACGTTCTCTCAAAAGTGGTGTCAAATCGTAATGAATTTTTTTAACAGTCATAAATTTTGTCAAGATTACCACGATTTCACAGAGTTTCCTCAAGATCATCATGAGTCCATCTCATGGCCCCCATGCTCATCATGATTCTCTCAAACTGTGGAGATCGTGGACATCGTGGCCGAAGAGTAAACCAAGCACAATTTAGTTCATCGCTTTTCATCCGTCTGTCTGACCAATGAACAAAAGGTTCACCCCAACACGCTCCATAGTCAACATTATTCCTTTTCTGGTCATTCAATAACGCTGCAATTTAGTCTCAGCCGGGGTGAAAGCTCTAAATTATTTAGTAAAACAATCTCCTTTCTACGGTTATAATATAATACAGTCCATCAGTTAAGCCATGCTTGGTGTCCTATGTTAGCTTCTTTCAAGTTTCACTGATGAACACTAACATTTAAAGGTGATCATAAATACAGAAGCTTGGGCTGACATTTAAAACCTTGCTGGCGTATCCACATGTAGCCTCGTTAGCATTAGCACAAGTGTTAAATATTAATTAGAAGGAAATCTAATGACAGCTCGACCACAGCAGTGAGCCACTGCTATGAACCCCTGACCAAGTACGACACCTGTGTGTGTGTGTGTGAAGAGGCTTGAGGAAAGATGGGCCATTCTCGTAAAAGGCTTGTAGAATATGATGTTCCTGACACCACCGAGAGTGGCAAAAAGCCTGATGGGAAGTGGTTGTGATGAGTCACTCATTATAATCAGGGAGATAAATGTGCCCCCCATCAGGGCTCCTTTGAAATGAAAATGTGCTCTTTCAGAAAGAAGACCACTTTAGTGAAGGTCCCGAGCCCGTGCCACTTCGAAACAAAAGCTTAATTGTGAAAATGGCACTAATGCATCAAGCTCATGAATTCAGTACAGAACTAGAGGGGCATTCGTAGAGTGCAGGGTTTCTCCACCGTGCAGCATGGATAATGGAGCAAAAAGGCCGAAGCACTCAAAATCCTGTGACCTTAATTTTGATCTTTCAAGTTCACTCAAGGGCAAATAGCATTACGTTGTTTGGATGGTGTGTCGATATCACTCTGTTTCTTAAATACAAGTAATTCCTTTTTAACATGGGAAATGTCCATCTCCACATGTCCAGTTCACTGCAAAAAGGCCTGGGTTCGATTCCCAGAACAGGCAACTGTAAATGTGAACAATAAGTTGAGCTCTCAAGTAAAGATTGATATACAGGGAAACATCATTAATCTTAAATCCTTTTAAATAAGCACCACATGCTACGATACTACGGTGGTATCTTTTAAAATGACCCAAATCTCTGCTACCTCTTGTAGGCTCTTCTTCCTACACTACGTGTTGTGCAGACCAGTCTGTACTTCCTTATGCCGGCTGTAGTGTGTAGCATTAAGCACCGGTACCTGGAACGCTATGCAATTATCCATAAATATCAGCATGACCATAGTTTTACAAAGAATTCACTGTTTTCTCAGCCAACAGCACAACAAGAACCAACCACTTTAACACAGAAATAACACAAATACACAACACAAACCAACACCTTCGGGGTTTTTTGTCATAACTGTGGATTGAAGCCAGTTACCCATGAGACAGGGGGCGGTGCGCAGTCTAGATTATTCTCCACATCATTAGCTCAAACAAAGTTTGCCAGAAGAATAGTGTTGCAACTGGCCTCACACTAAAGCGTAATCTCATCAGCTGATTCTGCAAGTCAGTAATAAATACGAAGTGGTCTGCGGCTAAATCCATAGGTCAATGTCACGTAAACAAAATAACAGGCACCACGACGCATAAAAAAAATCTGATTAATCACATCACAAAACTGAGAGCGGCAGAACACCGCAGAGCAACACGGGATTGACGTCGCATGTATCACAAGTTGCCGCAGAGAACCGTCAACACCGAAGCCTTCTGCAGCTACATGCTGTAAATCCTAACGTTTGATTTTTCGTCGCATTGCTGTGGAAAGACTGAAAACATGTCATTTCCAAGTGACAACGTGACACCACCGCCATCATCGTATGACCACTGTGAACAACGTGTGAACATCGACAAGCACCTGGTGGCGCCATATGACGCTCACGGTGATCATTCGTTTTTTCGTGATATAAAACACTGTGAATCTTCACCTCAGCTATTGTTGTAGAATCATGCCTTCGAAGGAAAAAGATACCATTTTCCGCATGTACACTGCAGGGTGCTTCTGCTCGAGGTACTGCGTGTATCCGCGTGAAGGTCGCGTTGGTGAGAAAGTGGTATAAGAAGTTATCTTCTGCTCATCTTTTTCTATCACAAGAATTGGCGAAGAGGCAATATGGAGTCATGGGCAAAATAGACTTTGGGGGGAAAAAATGTAAATATGAGCTGATTTCCTAACAGGATGATCTCTGGAAAGACGTCTGTCTTTCATTAAAGCAAGACAGCACGTCCAAAAGAATTTGCAGTTTGGTATGTTTTACCCAAAGGCACAAAACACACGGCGACGTCTGTCCGAATAAATTTGTGGAAATCCATTTAAACTAGTGGAAAACAAAATGGTGCTATACGCTATAATTCAATCATAAAAAAAGTTTATTTAAAATGATGACTGCACTTTTATATACAGACATTGTAGAATACTGCATCCCACACCAGCTGCTTCTTTTTGCCCATAAATAAGGGTTTTCTTTTTGATAAACAATATATCCTACAGTGTTTGACTTTGCATTCATTCTGTATTTGAATCTGGGTCATACCTGATCGTGTATATACACACACTAGAGACCAATTTTCATTTTCCTTTTAATAAAAGATGTGAACCCATCGCAGCTCTTAAAAACAATTAGAAGATGTGAAAGCATCACTTAAATATAATTTTCTTACTCTACTTTGCATGTGATGTATAATTTATGGATGTCTTCCTTGTACAATGTCTGCAACATTCCCACTGAATATACAGTAGTGTGCAGTGAAGACTATACACCACCACTTCGGTCTGAAAGAGGCTCCTAATAAAAAAGACGTAAAAGATTACCTCTCTGTAATGTTTTGGTGAAAATGTATTGAACAATGCAATTGTAGACAACGAGCACCAAATATATATATTGAGATAGAAGTACGGCTAATAATAATAAAAAAAAACAAAAACACTGAAAATACCATTTTTTGAAAGGTGTCGCAAATGTTATTTTGACTTTTGCATAGCATGAATGAACTTATAATGAACCATATGGAATGGTTTAGCGAGTACGATTGGCGGCAACTTGTATCTACTGTACAATTTATCCAATAAAAATTTGGTAACTATTCAGAAGTGCAGTAGAGGAGCTCGGCACAACGTACAACACTTAAGGAGTAATACAGCATCAAACTGATTTTCTTTGTATCGTGAACCCTGTCCGTATGTGTACACATAGGAACCCGGTGGTGATATCACACATGCCAGTATATAACCCATCCTATCTAAGTATCTTCCCCCTCCAAACTGTTAAGCCATAAAATAAAATTCACTTTTTTAAAAATGTAAGCAGAATTCGATGTGCCATATGCAGTAAGTATCTTCATTTTTTTTAGCTGGCAAAAGAAACTATAAACTGCCGTGCAAAGCATTACTCATTTGTACGAAATGGCTTGTAACCCAATCTCATGATGTTTCTGGCGCGTATATCGTGCTTACGGAAGTGAATCTTTGTGGTGATACGGGTTTCCATTAAAGAAATCTTATCTCAATAGCATAACACATTTAGTTAATATCAAAACTTTGGTGAGGGAGCGGTCATAACGTGATGTTTATATGACATTACATCATCAATAGCGTCATAAACCCTATATTAACAAAAATGGCAAAAATCGTCCTAACTCACAATGTTTCAGAATCCTTTAAAAAAATTTCCTGAATCCAGAATTTGTTTCGAATCATCTCCAAACCCTAATGGAGACTTCCTTTTTCAAAACCCCACCTCTAGCATAAATGTCACGAAATTTTGCTCATGACTTTTGCCATAATCCTGCAGACAATCACAAAAACTAGAAGCACTCAGCAAGCACAACCTCGGACAATAACACCACACTTCCAAAACATTGGCCTACATCACAATATTAAACAGTCTTGAAAAAAATTCCTGGATCCAAACCTTCTTCAAAATCTAATGGAGTGTTACTTGGGACATACACCCCCCTGCAAAAATCACCAGAACTTTTTTTGCTTAAATAAACAAAGCAAACAAACAAACCAAAGGTTAAACAAAACCCCCTTGGTGGAGGTAACGAGAAAAAGATCTGAATTGGAAAACTGGTCCAACCATCTTCTATAGGACTGAATCGTATTTGAATCATGAATCACTTTTGTATTCAACCGCACTCTACACATTAAAATGTATTTTAGGATTATATTGTATATATTATTCGTATACACAGATACAAAGAGGCTGCTTCACTAAGCTGCTGAAGGCCTGTGGCAGCTGTGCTTCCTGACTGATTTGTGAGATAATCAGACAAATCGAACATTCACTGCGTGCTGAGCCAGTGGTCAGCGTGTGGTTAAGCAGCTATAATCCAGGAAGCTGTGGGCATTGGATCAAACCAACAGAGATTACTTGGTCACTCCTGCTGCATTCTCGGTGCCATGATTAACTTGTGGTACTTGACAATACTGTTAAAAAAACACAGCTTAATTACGGTGGTTAATCATCACCGCTTGGGTGACGACAGATGGGAATGTCATGGACAGGAAGAAATGGAGGAGGAGGAAACGGAGAAGAAAAGGAGGACTCCAAGATAGGATAAGAGGATGAAGGAAGAATAATAGAGGATATTCGGGGTCATGCTCCATATTTTGACAACACTCTGTCACTTTAAATGAAAATGTGACCCACTGCGACACACAAGTAATGAATTTTAACCGGAGAGGAAGACACTGAATCCTCAGTGGAAAGAAAGAAAGCGTGTACTGCCGCCAGGGGTCCCTGGAAGATTTCTGAGAAAGAAATAAAAAAAATAAATAAGAAGAAAACAGAGCGCTCGCATGTGTGCATGTGTGTATACTTGTCCTTGCTATGTATTGAGGACCAGGATAGGTTTTTCACCAACAGAGGACTCATGTTTATGTTAGAATTAGACTTAGGTTAGGTTTAGGGTAAAGGTTGGGGTCAGGCATTAATTTGGGATGGTTATATTAAAGGTAAAAGGCTACAGCATGTCAATAAATGTCCCCATAGAGATAGAAGTACAGGACTGAGTGCGTGTGTATGTGTGTGTACCAGAGCACAAGGCAAAAGAAGCGAGCGAGTGAGTGGCGTCGGGTTAAATCCATCATAACCAAGCTAATGTTTCAGAGATGGGAGTGCAGATGAGAGGCCAACTCTGTTTCACACATGGCTGCATCTACAAAACAATCCAGAGACTCTTTCTTAACAGCAAGCAAGTGCGCAAGAGCACAGCCTGCGGCATACTCTCTCCAAGCCTAAGCTAAGAATGTTATGCCTCTCATTGTAAGAAAATCGTTTCCCCCTCCACTTTTGCTGCTCAGTACTTTATATAGTCGCATGTATTAGTGATTACTGAGGCGGAGGTTTTGTACGTACGCCCTGTAGAATATTCTCTTAGAAAAATCACAGCTCCAAATTTCTCTGTTGTTGCTGGTCCGCTGTTTCTGTAACCAGTCACTGTTTAAAGATCATATTTAAAATGTAGGCACTGCCTAAAGGCGGAACTCCCAATAGACCTCTTTATTGATAGGTGTCCAAGACTGGTTTATAACAGTAGCACGCCTCCTTTACGGAGGAAATAAATAAGTCTCCCCTACTTTTTGCGAATTCATTCTGGAGTGATAGAAGGACAGGTTGACAAGGAGTTTTCTATCGCTAGCTGATTTTGATTGTTAATTAAATTATCCGTTCACCAGTTTCATATTCCGTGTTGCAGCAAAGATTATTTGTGTGTGTCAGGAGTGGGGGTTACATCACCACACAGAGAATGAACCAGAACACCATCAGTTCTCAAATGTCCATACTCCCAGCATGTACCTCTGCAGTCTGACACCAACCAACATCAAGTCAGCGATAGGGCAGGCATAGCTGGACGGACAGACCCAGGACAGCCATCGCCGTCATGCTCCATGCCTATGGGGCTTTGCTCAAAAGTTCCGCCATCAAAACTTCTCAAACATGATCCTGACCCTGATTATTTGGAAACAGCCTCAAGAATATCTATTTTCTAAATGCTCCGGTTGACTTACAAATTTTTAATGAACGTTTTGCAGTTCATCGACTTTATCAACTAAGCAACGCTGTGCTTTGAAACAATAAGTCCAATTCGGAAAAATTCACTAAACTGACTACTGTGACCTTGAAACAAGGTCATGGGCACCCCAACTGAGACCTTCCTGAGCAGAACCCATCCACCAAATTTGGTGATCCTATTTCATTTCCTTCCAAAGTTATTGCAATAATAGCAATAATAATCATAATAATGACAACAATAAGTCGTATAGACAGACAGAGCTCATTCCTATAGCTCCCGCACCCCTCACGCTCAGTGATGGCGAGAGCTAATAACAGGCAATGCTGAATAGAGTGCTATTTCATAAGCTGATGATTAATGAGGGTGGAAGCCATTTCGCTTAATTCAACCAGACTTGCAATGATTAATGTGATAATCTAGGACTAGTCATGAAGTAATAATCCTGACAATATACCATTTTTTAAATACCATATTTACTACATCAACACTTGACATCTTCCTTTATTTTCAAAGTGTAACTTCACCCCCCACACTCTGAGCCTAACTCTACCCACTTTAGAACTATGAAAAAGGTAAAAGAAAATTGAGCAAGGGACTGAGAGGGGGAGAAGAGTGGCTGAGGAGGGGGTGTAGTTAGAAATAACGATTCTTAATCAACATGTATTTAAAAAGGAGTAAAAATTAGTACATTCTTAAAGAAGAATTAAACCCAAAATCTGACTTGCATAGTTTATAACTCAGGTTACTTATAAAAACATGCTGTTTCTTCATGAAAAATAAATAAATGAGTAATAAATCTCACACAGGGGAGCATTACAGTACTGTGGAAAATGGGATGTGCCAGACGTAGAAGAAACTGTAAATGTAAAAGTGTTGTGCATTAAATACTCTGAGTTATTTATATATATACATACATACACATACATACATATACACACACATATATACACACTCCATGCAATTATGTATACAAGCAGACACTTGTCTGATGTATGTAAACATAATGCAGTGTTATGTGCAAATCTGCAGAGCTTAATTTGACTCATAGATTCAGAGGATTATTTCCGAGTTGTTAGTTTAATACCTGTATATTATTATTGTTGTCATTATATTGCTGTATTGAAGCTGACGCATCCACGTCCTATTTTCGCGATTTTGCACTCTCGCAGACACCTACAAAGGTCATTTCAAACATGCTATGTAAACTATTCAGAGCATTTTAGCAGATTGCAACTTCATAAATGTAAGTAAAAACCACCTGATTATGAAATAATATTTTTTTCAGAGTAACAAGAGAGTTTTGAAGGTTTTCCTGTCAATACCCTTTAAATATGATGTAATAAAGTAACAAATGGTTAACACTATATCATAATGGGCCTCGCAAGGTTCAGGATGACTTTAAGCATTTGATGTTTTTAAGCCTTTTTCAATCAATAAAATGCAGATTTTTGTAAAAACTTAACACTGGTATTAATGTGTTTCATCACAGTACAGTCATATCTTTTTGTTTGCAGCCCTAAAAAAAAAGCATGAACTGCTTTTCTTGGGTTGGCATTTTCTATCCCTTTCTATCTTAATGTTTGTGTTTAAAGGTAATGGTCAGAAGGCTATTAGAATTATAAAAAACCTTACCTTGGAAACTTCTATTTAAGTGAAGCAAGGCAACCATGGAGGTGTGCACTATACTTGGTTAATCTGCACAATCAAAACAGTGAACCTGCCTTTGAAGGCATTTAGTTATTTAGGACGGCATGGTGGCATAGTGTTCAGCGTATCTGACTCATAGCAAGTTCCTGGCCTCGGTGAGGGCATTTCTGTGTGGAGTTTGCATATTCTCCATGTGCTTGCCCAGGTACACATTAGGATAACTTCAGGGGTATCCCGGTTTCACTCAGTCGGATAAGACCCTAATAGGACCTTAACAGGATTAAGCAATTTGGCACATGAGCGAGTGAGTGAATTAGCTATTTAGGCCAAATAAGTATCTAGCACCTATCTAATACTTAGTTATCTAAAGCATTCCTCCTAAACACATTGCTAAAACTATTCAGAAAAATCTTAAATGCAAGATGATCATGTGACCTGAAAGAGCCCACCTGAACCTGATCAGTAGACAGTGTCATTCTGGATTATAATTTCATCATCACAATGCCACTATAATCACCGGTCTCATCCCTACCTTTCTGTTATGAGTCTCGGCGGCGGATCCCCGATGGACAGATGTCACTTTGGTCTGAAAAAACAAATGAGGGATGACAGGTGAGTGCTCTGCCACACAGCTACACTGACAGAGTGAGGCACAAAGGAGGGCGAGAGGATGGACAGGGGCAATTATAAGCCAAGAGTGGCCTGACCTCCTGAAACATCAAACATTTCATCATCAATGGAGAAGAGAACGGGAGGTCATGTCAAACCTGCTGGAGCAGATCAGCATGGAGTTTAGCAGTGAAATGACCAACTGTTCCAACTGCTTACAGCAGATACAGAGATCGATATAAATCCAGGCACATTTTTTTTATATGTAATTTGGTATCATGTCATTTTTATATATACGGTGATAGTCACAGAATTTACATGGTTAATGTCTTTAATATTTTTATAATCTATACTCTAAATCATTAGGTTCAATTACTACAAGGAAGTGCCATCATTTTTCTGCCTTTGCAAACGTACTGAAGGTGGATAAATGTTCTATTTGCATACCATTTGCATATTTCTCATCCACATGAATTAGCTATAATAATTTTATGTGTAAATGGAAATTAATTTGCTCACATCTGTCATTAGTAGACACTGTTTCTTGTCTCCATTAAGAGACATGGATAGCAATGGGGAGTAATCAAGCATAGAAGGAAAGTAAAAGGTTCAACTTATTAAACGGGTTTGTAAAAATTACCTTTAAATATATTATATAATAATACATCAATCAATAATCAATCAATTAATCAATCAATCAGTCAATCAATCAGTCAATCAATCAGTCAATCCAGAGTGGACCAACTCTCCAATCCAACTCTCCAAAAAAAAATTTTTAAGTCAGGACAAAGATGATCTGTTTCCAGAACAAGATATTCTATCTCAAGATCATTGTTCTGCCGGATTTTTCCATTGCTGTCAAATTTAAAATCATCCAATAGCCTCACTGTTTTAAAGTTGGTTGCTACCACCAGTTAATGTTGAGTGGAAAATACTTTGTTAGGAAAATCAATGTATGGGAATGAAATGGTATACCAGGATACAATAAAGCAGCCCTGATCATGTAAGCCAAAAAAAAAGAAAATAATCTATATTAAATAATAGTTCGCTTAGTTTAAAGTGCTAAAACACAGAGAAACACACAAAGTTACAACAGTCAGATGTTTATAATGCAAACAGATGTTTTAGTATTGAGAATAAATTAGTGATCAGACCTGGGCGAGAGAAGTAGAGCGGGTTCGGCCTCTCTCACTGACGAGGCGGTCTCCGGGACGAGCTCCCTGACTAGATATGCACTTGTAACAGCTCCATGAATGAACCCCATCTCCTGCAAGCCCTGGATCTTTACCAACAACCCCTTGCTCTTTCCGCTGGAGGCATTGACAGTGATACAGGTGACCACAGCTGAAGAAAGTCACACATAAGTCCCCAACAACATTAACATTACTCATTTGGCAGATAGTTTCAGCCACATATACACATCTATTCTACATGATTCAGTTTTATTTGTGTAGTGCTTTTTACAGTTTACATTGTCCCAGAGCAGCTATATATAGAGATTTAGGCACTGTGGCTTCTATGAGGCACATCGACAAGGTGTGCGACTATCAATCCGGAGATCGCAAGTTCGAATCCGGGTTGATACCACAGCCATACGTGACCGGGAGTCCATGGGAACTAATTGGCTGAGCTCGCACGGGAGGGAAGGACGGCATACGCTCACCTCCCTGTCGCTCACAGCACTCACCAGCCAATCATGGGCATTCCCTCTGAGTGTGTTAGGCCGCCCCCAAATATGCATGCGCAGCTGTTCAGAAAGAGGAGGGTAGAAGCGCTGCATGCCATGGCATAGGGGAAGTAACACTTGATGGGTGGGAATCTGGGAACTCTCAAAGCCCATATACATATCCTATGCATATTAAGATTAATTCATTTTAATATCTTGTTTATAGAAGGGAATAAAAATTAAAGACTAAGATTGTGTTTAAGCCAGTCTCCACACATAAAGGACACCACTTAGGAACTGTGGCTTTAGAGAACATATTAGTTGTTTATTTATTTCACGTCATTAACGATGATGTCACATCATGTGACCGTCTACACATCCCCAATCAGCAAGCCTGCAGTGACTGTGTGTCCAACTAAAATTCAATATATTATAAATGACTACAACAGAAGATAGCTGTGAGTTTATTTACTTCTTAAAATATAATAAATACATGTATAAATAGCCACAAATCTCAGCTCTGTAGCTCTGTAGCAACACCTGAGACTTAATTTTAACCAGAAATAGAGCTCCAAAGTCGGCTAAAACCGCCGACCCTCAGAGTGCAGCTTTGTGGTTGTGCTGTTGTCTGACTACTACCGAAGAGCATTTTTAACTGCTACAAAGTGGTTGTTTTGCCATGTAACCTGTGCATGTTAGTCCTTGCAGCTGTCACTAGAGCAAAGATGAGATGTTTTGCGGTAATGACGGAGACGCCCGGCAGAAGAGTGCAATCGTCTGATAAGCACACTGTAAACCCTTTAACTGTGTTGCAGACACATATTCGGACCTCTGGCATTCAAACAGTGCAACTACATTAGATGCAGAATTGTTAGTTCATTGGGTTCCACATACCTTTGCAGTAATGCATAAGTACTCTCATATTACACATGCATTATGCATTAATTTTTGGTTCTAAGTCTAAGGTGACTGATGCTGGTAAAAAACTGAGTTGTCATTCATATATATATATATATATATTCACCCCATCTGAGTATGAGTTGTATGTGTACCTGAAGATGATTATCTCCTCCTCATTCTCTTGCCTCCTCTTGTACTGCTGCAGGCAGATGTTGCAGTGGTCCTGTCGAGGGTGGAGGCCCCTGCTGACAGCCTTCCGCAGATGAGCTAGAGACCAGTGCAGGTCCGAATTCAGCAGATTAGTGGTGGTCTCTAACAGAGTCTGCATAACACAGTTAATCAATCATTTTAGAACGTGCACAGTGCTACTGCCAGCCCGTATCATATCGATAGCACAGCCATGGGTGGCATTAATTCTGTGCGGACGCTAGCTATACATGGACGTTTGCTTCTTCGGCGCTCCTGATGAGATTAAAGTATTGCCGCCCCTGACTGGTCCACGCACTGATCTTGTAGTGTTAATATAAAAGAGGGAAACTTTATGTATGCATCACTACTCATGGGTGCCAAAAATGTATTTTTGTTTAAGTGGATTTTAGATGACAAACACATCATTAATAAAGAATGACACATGGTTTGTGTGTGTGTGTGTGTCTGTGTAGTTGCATGTATATCACAGCAGGAGTGGGAATTGAAGGGAGGAGAGAGAGGCTGTGTGAATGAGAAAGATAAAAGGGGGGGAAGAAAAGTAGCAGGGTGAGGGATGGAGAGAGAGAGCGAGTGTCATGGCTATCACACAGGCCTTTCAGCAGCCTTCCAGTCTATTTCCTCTGAGTGACAGGCTGCAAATACTCTTCAGTCACACACACACACACACACACACACACACACACACACACACACACACACACACACACACACACACACACACA
>JBCNYG010000009.1:8762797-8780297 GCA_039654305.1 Porochilus rendahli | reverse complement strand
CTTTCAGAGACGGCTTGAGTCCAATCACTAAAATCTGAGGGAGAGAGAAAGAGAGAGAGAGAGACAGAGACAGAGAGATAGAGAGAGAGAGACAGAGACAGAGAGAGAGACAGACAGAGAGAGAGACAGAGAGAGATTGATAGAGAGGGGAGGAGGAAACGAGTGTGACTATTCTTCAATAACAGTATTCTCAGCCATCACAGGTGTTAATGCGAAGGAGGAATTGAAGAAGGGGTGTGTAAGCGTATCGGAGTGTTTAATGAGGTAAGCGTAATGAGAAATGAAATCCCAGCAGGTGCTTGTTTATGCGTGATTCACCACCTATTTACTTTCTCATAATGTTTATGTGCTGGGACAAAACGGTAAAATTTTCATTTATTTTTACAATATACAGATCTCAAAGGTTAAATACGCCTCGCTTTTTGCACTGTACCTACAAAACATGATCACAAAGGGGGCAGCTGTGGCCTAATGGTTAGAGAAGTGGGTTTGGGACTGAAAGGTCACTGGTTTAATTGACGAACCAGCAGGAAAAATGTGTGGCAGCGGAGAAAAAGAGCAGCACCTTCTCTTCCTCCACATTCATGTCCAAAGTGCCCTTGAGCAAAGCACCTAACCGCCAACTGCTCTCCATATGCTGTCATGTGTGCTCACTTTAAATGCAGAATGAATAAATATATATATATATATATATATATATAGGAGGAGTTGAACTCCTAGTGGCTTCATGCTAAGAAACTGGGATAAGCTCCGGCCTGATGAGTAGGGTGTTGCTCAAAACTCAAAGCCGAAAGTCTAAGCTCCAACCCATGAAATTGTTCGAAAAAACTCTCCTGGTGATTTTTTGCTTAATCAGACATTTACCCCTCCCTCATTGACCTTAATGTTTTACCCTGAGGATACCTGAGAGGCCACTTTTTGTCTGGGAATAAACATGGCATATAAGGATTAAAATCAGAATGAAAATAAAAGTTATAATACCAGAATTGATAGAAAACTATTTATTCTATGTAAAGGTAATGTTGCGAATGTATGTACGTTTCTAAGAATTTCACTAGGAGAGGTTTTTTTTTACTATTCCAACAAATTCCAGGAGATGAAGCAAAAAAAATGTATTTAAAAATATAACCTTCTGGAAGGACCCACCCTACTGATAGATTTGTTTATTTATTTATAAAATAAACATATTATTGTGCAAAAGTCTTAGGCATACATAAAGCAAGGCTGTACCAAAGTGATGTCTTATATTTACATTTACTCACTTTCGTTTTCTGAACCGCTTAATCCTAATTAGGGTGCAAAGAGGCTGGCGTCTCCTGGGCGAGGGCAAAGTACACCCTGGACAGCTCGCCAGGCTATCGCAGGGCAGAAACACAATGACAGCAACCTAGTGGCCTAATCTTTACGAATGAAATCAATGATTCTTTTACATGCCTCATACCACAGACAGTGGGAGACACGGCTAGCCTGAAAACCCAGTTAGCTGCACTGGGGAGACAGCAGTGACAACCCACTGATAGTGGGGCTTGAAGCCCCGACATTCAGATCAGTAAGCCAGCACCCTTCCACCAGGCCACCACTGCCAAATATATAAATAAATTTACATATAAATCATCAAATTAAATAAGTTCCTAGGAATCATCCAGTATGCAATGTAAATTGAGTTTATTTTAAACTTTTCATTTAATTCTAAAGAAGGGGCAGTGGTGGCCCGGTGGTAGGATGCTGGATTACTGATCCAAAGGTCGGTTCAAGTCCCTACACATTGCACATGCGCACTTCTGCTCAGAAAACTTTAAAGGGCAATATCTTTCAGTTGTTGTTGATTTCCCATCCTGTTTCAACAGCCAATAATGGTGCTGTGGTTAGAAAAAACACGAATGGCACATATATTCAGCATGGATCATCCAATAACAGTAGGCCCGATCAACATCACGGCCAGGCCTGTGCAGGATTTCTTCCACTGTTTTGATTGGCTGAAATTATAGCAAGATTGCTTAATGGTGGTCAATGTGAAATTGGTCTGAAGATCAGTTATCTTGATGCTCTAGATAGACTAAATAAAATCTGCTGTTTTGTGGTTTGGGAAGCTGAAATAAGGATTTTTCATTCAGTGTGAGCCGAACCATGTGTTTTATTTCCCTTAAAGCATAATATGTTTAAGTGATACAGTATTTTAAGATAAATGACCATAAAAAACACAAAACTGAGAAATCTTAGCCCGTGGATTATAAGCGCGGGCTGAACTGCGGAGATTAGCAGTGTTGTCGCGGAAGTGACATCAACACATTGGGCGGGGTTGCTATCACTTGTGGAGACAGTGAGACGTCACATTCTAGTGACTCTAAGGATGAAAATGTGGCCAGCGATTTGCGTGACGGTAAATCCAAAATGGCTCGTGCAGCTAGCTTCCTGCCATCTCAGCTTCCCTGTCGTTGGTCGGTTAAGGAACAAAAAGAAATTATTTCTGCACTTGTTGTTTGTGCAGCTCAGCACTGGCCGATAATGTGATGTCACATGGGTCAGTGACGCAGCTCAATCAATCCATCGAGTTCACGTCACTACCAGGCTGAAGCAGCCAGTCAGAGAGGCAACATGTTTCCTAAGCAGGCCTAGAGTCGTAATACTCGCACGCACTTTGAAAACCGTCAAGGACGGATGTTGCTGGAAGGAACCACTGATGTTATACGTTATCATTTTAAATAGCCAGTAACACTAATTCACCACAGGTACCCTTTAAGGAAGAGGCCATCTGGAGTTGTTGATGTGATACAAACAGATAACAGTGTATCTCTACTAATGATGTTCGCTCTGCCTGAAGAAATGTAATGTTCAAGATATTTGACTGCAATGCAATGCTTTTACCTAAATGAATTTTAAATGCCTAATGTTTGGTACAAGAGGATGTGTAGAGGGATGGCAGAGAGAAGAAGTGTGTGTGCATGTGTGTGTATATGAAACCTTGGTGAGCGAGGCCATGGCCAGCAGGCAGTAATGAGTAATGGGATGGTCTTTAAGCTCAGGGGCTGCGTGCAGCGGCTCAACACAGCACACCTCCCCCTTACTGCCGCTGAACAAACACCGAGACTCACACGTCCTCATCCCCATCACCCTCCTGCTAAGAAAAAGAGAGGGGAAAAAAAAGGAAAGAGAGGGAGTGAGAGAAAATGTGAGTGAGAGGACAAATAAAATCATCAAGGCTTTCAGCAGTCTGCAGTCAAAGCCATTACTCTGTGTGATAGCAGTGATCGGTAAATGACTAGCGGCAGTTCCATCACTACACAGCTCTACAAACACACGCGCACACACACTTTCACATTATTATTATTCAGGCCAGACTGATCATCCAGAACCAAAGATACATTACCTAAAACAGAAACGAAGACAGATTGTCCATCATTAATCAGTGTGGGTGTAATATTACATCTGATATAATTATAAGAAATCATCAAATACTAAATGAAAAGTCTGTGTCTTAATCGAGCATTAAAAGGGAAATTAACCCTAAACTTAAAAGCTTGCATACATGAATGTTCATGTTTAACACGAGAATTTGGAAGGCTTGCCTTTTAATTCCCTAGAATAATATTCAGTGCTGATTTGATTCTTATTGCATTGATTGAAAAATGATTAAAGCAAAATCTATGCAGGCAACACGCACATCTTTGCATCATGACTATATAATAAAATGCTTTCTGAGATCATGTGAATTTTAGTAGTGTCTAACAAGGTACCCTCAGGAGTACTCTGGAAACTAAGACTCTACTGCCACCTGCTGGTCAAAGGTGTTCTCCATACACTCATCACAGACAGAGCAAGAGAGTGAGAGCGAGAGAGAGAGCGAGAGAGAGAGAGAGCGAGAGAGAGAGAGAGAGAGCGAGAGCGAGAGCGAGAGCGAGAGCGAGAGCGAGAGCGAGAGCGAGAGAGAGAGAGAGAGAGGGAGAGAGAGAGAGAGCGCCAGAGAGATTCAGTCAGATAATAGAATCATGTAGAAAATACAGAACCATTGGAACCATTTGACACACAGGATTGGTTGATTTAAGACATTTGTTGGAGAACTTCAAGTTAATCTTTTAAGCTAGCTTGCTTCTGGCTAAAATCACATTGGATATGGCAATTTTAAAAAGTATTCCGAATACACTTTGTGCTTTATTAGCTTTGCTTTAAGGGCAGATCGCTTGTGTTTGTCTATTCATATGTAGCATTAAAAACACTAAGATGCTGAAAATTGGTCTGATTCATGCTTATAAAACTAAAGTAACAAGGTTGGGTCATACAGTCATTGGCTTGCCGGATTTTTTTTTTTTTCAAACACAAGCTCGGTTTACTAAAGTACTTTACTGGGTCCACATCCTCACGTTGGTTTCTCTGCTAATGAGGATGGTATTGGTATTTTGTATTGAAATCCCAGCTGAATATTGTGCTTCCTCACCTGAACGAGAGTTCAAACACAGACCCGCCGCTGTCGTTACACACAGCAAGCGTCGGCAGATCGGTGAACTGACACAGGAAAAGAAAAAGGAAGGCTCACATTGCTTTCACTTAAATACTTTTAGCAGTTATGGAAAAGTTACACAAGTATATACATTAGCATGTGAAGTTACGTCTTACTTTGATGTGCAAAATGGCCGTGCCTGGTGGGTGGGCATCAGTGATGGTGCGCAAGAGCTTCCCATTAGCCAAATCCCACATTGTGATCTGAATAAAAAGATACATTAAGTATATTAAGCAACGTTATGGAAAATGAAACATTAAATACAGAAACAGGCAACGGATAAGTGTAGTTAATATAACCTGTAAGAAATTTATTATGTTAAACAAACAAACAAAATCAATTTTAAAACATGAGCACAAACTTCCACCAAGCCAAGCTATCACTACTTAAAACAAAATGTCAAGTCGTCATATCGCATAATGTTTTTTTTTTAAATCCCTGAATGCATAATTTGATCCGGATCATCTTTAATATCTAATAGAGTATTTCCAGTCCAAATCCCCACCCCTGGTATAAATTCCCTGAAAATTCTCACAAAACATTTTGGCTAAAATTAACAGCGAGTACACAGCACCCCCTGCTGGGCCTGCTGTAATATGACACTTCCAAAAAATCATGCTAACTTCTTAATAAAGGGAAACTCTCAGAACTATTTAAAACATGTTTGTGAGAGAGAGAGGAAAAGTGTGTGTTTTGTCATACCTGTCCTTTAGCGAAGCCACAAAGCAGACGTGTGCAGTCATGATTAATACTGAGAGCTGACACTGCGCCATACTCCGCCCCTGTTGCTGTGGTACCCAAGCACAGCCTGAGTGCCTGGTTTTGATCTGTAATAACCCGTAACACGTATAAACGCAGGGCTGCCGTGCAACATTTCAGAAATTTCTGTAACCATGTACAGCGCTTAAAAAGTCTCTGCATGTTATCAAAGCTTGCAGGAGAAGAAGGGTGATGGAAAAAGACCCCGAAGAGAAACATGCTTGCAAAAAAATTTATGTTCAGTTAACAAAAAAGAAGTTCGGCCAACAGCCAGCCAGCAATCATGCCATTAGGAAAGGAACTTCCTGTAGCTAAATTGTTTTTACATCCCCCCAACACACACACAGCCATGATATAGCATGCTGCACATCCACATTCGTCTTTAAGTTGGACAGGACAGACTAAGTGCTGCTTCCACACAACACCGCAACGGGATTTACTTTACCTTTTCCTGATCAGTCCAGCCAGGACATGGCAAATCAGAAAGACAGTCCACAACAGTTCATTATAAACTGCACAATGTGTTAGGCATTAGCTTATAATGTAACTGAAACACATATACTGAGGTAAGTAATAATAATAATTAACTTTATGGGAATATGAAGTCCTTTAGTGTGTGGAAAAGTGTTTAAATCTTATTTTACACCTGGAGATTTTAGGATTTCCCTCCCACACACATGCCCCCATTCCCACACTCATCCCAGGGGTAATTAAACACAACATAACAACTAAACCACATACTGCACACTCAGAAATAGGGATACATTAGCAGTCCATTTCTATCCTTCTAGGTAAAACTTTAAGTAACTATAGGTACCTTTTATGACCAAAAAGGTGGATTTTTTCCATTTTCTTTCAGGCATTACATAAAGAGTATGTAAATAAGGGTACTGACCCAGTGGCAAGCTGTTATATTCATAAAGGTACAATAATGTATGTTATGCTGCCAAGGTGCGTGACAATTGCAAATTCGAATCCAGGTTGATGCCGCAGCCGTCTGCGACTGGGAGTCCATGGGAGCTAATTATCCGGGCGCTCCTGTCATTCACAGCGATCACCAGCCAATCCATGGGCGTCTGTGAGCTCATTCGGGAAAAAAAAGGCGGATAGCGCTTTCCATCCGAGTGTGTTAGGCCGCCTCCAAATGAGCATGTGCAGCAGTTTATAAAGCAGTGAGAGGCTGCACAGCACGTCACTGCATTAAACTGCTCCCTGGGTGGTGGTGGTCATATGCGATAGGGAGGCAACACTTGACGTGTGGGCATTGGATACGACTAAAATTAGGGCAGCAAAAATAAAACAACAGGAAGAAATCATTTTCAAAAATATAGAATGTACAATGCTTTTGGGAGGTAATAGGAAATCCACAGGGACTGGAACCAGTGGAACAGCAACAGAACCCACCACCCCATTGTGTTGCCAATCTCACTAGCCCATTCAAATTTTGTTAAAATATATTGATTTTAGATCATTTAAAGGCAAAACAATTTTGCACCAACGACTATAAGTGACAGGGCCGTATTCGTCAATATAGCAGATTAATACATAGCATATTAGCATAAAATGCTAGAAAAATGTCCAGAATTTACAGTTAGTCAAGGATATTTTTAAAAAACTCATTCCATATATATCTGAACTTGCTTTTAATGTGGGAATACATGACCTATAGTCTTAGAAATATTCTGAAAACACTACAAAATAGTCAGTCAACATTGCATGACACTCTGGAATTCCAATATCAATACTTAGCTTGGAATCTACGCTATCATACCATCTGTTGTAAAAGTACATCAATCAAACATTAAACCATAATAAATGCTTTTTGTAAACCCCTTTAGTGTAATCAAACCTTTCCTCTATTTCTAGCAATGTCAAGAAAGGTGGCTTCTGTTTGGCTTGTTCACTTCTGTTTATTTCATACCATTTCAGATAAGCATCAAATACGCCCATGAAACCTCGGACTGGTTTGGGGCTGGATAGTCACATGTATTGAGTTGTCTACAATATATTCTGTAGACAAGACACACGTTATCATTTTTTTTTTTTTTTGGCCTTTAACAAAATCTTGGAAAAATTATTTCTCCCATAATCCTAAAAGGACATACTGTTTCATGCCGTGCATAAATATTCACCTCATCACATGGGAAGATTTAGGTCGCAAGTGGCGTTGTTACTGAAATCAAGATTTTTCATCAAAGCATTACTACTGCATTGACGGCTGATTTATCAGAAGATCGAGAAAGTGTGAAATCAATTTCCTTAATACTCACAAAATGAACAGTTTTTTTTTTTTTACAGACAAAGGTCTCATTACAGACCTCTAACAGATTTAATGTATGAATCCAATTCATGGCTAGTATCCTTCATGAACCAAATTTTGATCTGTATGGATGACTATATCTTGTTTGATAAAACCATTCATGAAATTTAGGCTATTTTCTTCAGCCCCTTTAACTTTAGAAATAGTTTGTTGGATTTGGAGTTAACATTAAATCATATCTGGCTTGCTAGGAGCGTTTCTTTGTGGTTTAAGTAGAAAGAAAGCCAAGTCCATCCTGACCTACTGCAGTCATGTACTCCATCAGTGGTTACTCTGGGTTACTGATGGGAAGGTTGGGGGTTCAAGCCCCAGGATCACCTGGCTGCAACTGTTGGGCCCCATAAGCAAGGGTCTTAGCCCTCAACTGCTTAGTTGTGTAAAGAGATAAAAAAAAATGTACAAGTTGCTCTGAATCAATGTAAATGTAATGTAAATAGATTTTCAGATCCTTTGAGATGACTTGATGGGTTTGAAAGTAATTCTATAAATAAATCAGTATAAAAAGGCATCCAGTGAAAGATATTAGTGTTACGCTTACCGAAAACCAGAGCAAGGCCATGCGACGTTCCCACGGCAATAACACTGGACACAGTCTGAAAACACAAGCAGCAGACATGCACACACTCAAAAGGAGGAAGTGCTGAATCAAATAAAACACAAAAGAACGGCCAGAAACAGAAATGCTTACGATCGCTGTTGGCAAGCCTGCATCAACTTTGTCCTGGAAATAGAAAAATAAATAAAAGAGGTTAAAGTTTAAAAAGAAAAAAAAAAGCCACAAGCTCACTGATTCTGTACAGAATACAGGTGTAAAAACAAACCAATCTGTATCAGCACCATTCTTAAAGTCTAACTTCCCCACCCGCTCCAACCGCTGCATTCATTTTTAAACAGAAATACTCAAAAAGTGGGCGGGGAGGTGAGGCAGGGAGTGTAAACACCTGTGAATGATGTCGGGGATCAGCATATATTTAAAATGAGTTCAGTTTTACAGACTAAAGGGACGGGCCTGGGGACGTGCTCTGCCCACTTCAAATCGGAGGCGTTACCATTCATTTTTGTTTTTTTAAGTAGATAGCATTTTTGGATTATTTTCAGTGCATTAAACAGTGTATAAATATAACAGTGCAGTTGGCACAAAAACACACATATAAGTATAGTTCCTTTTTAACCAGGTTAAAATGTCTGTGTTTCATGCAGTACGTGTGCGCCCGCGCGTGTGTGTGTGTGTATGTGTGTGTATAAATTGGGCATGGAATTGATGGTGAAGGAGGTGTGACCTTTGTGTCTGTCCCACTAATCTAAAAATAAACACTGGATGCTGCACTGGGCTGCTGAAGCTGAAGTAACCGGACATGCTTAAGCGGACATCTTGTCAGCCCCAAAATATTGCCTGCTGTGGTTCCCCCTGATCTAAACAACCATACTTACGTGTTAATTTCCCTCTGCATTTTTATTACCTTTTTTTTCTTATATATATAACTTATTATACCGTCCTGTGCAGCAGTTCACATACAGAAAAGGAAGTGGAAATGGAAACACACTTCATACGCAAGTAGGATTTATAATGTATTTAATGCCATTTATGCCAAAATGTCCTGTAACGTCTCACGTGTGAGAAAAAACAAAACACCTATTATATACGCTGTAACTGGTGCATAAAAAACCTAAACAAAATTATAATTACTCACTCATTCTACCTGGTTTAATTTCTATAATTATTGTTCTTATTATACATACAAGTATATACGCGTGTATTTGAAACCAGTGCTGTTGGAGTTATGAGATATTTCTGGTAATTATAACACAAATAAACAGTTGTGTAATTATTGTACCTAATATACATCACTGTCGTGAGATAAATCGGCAATATAATTGTGAAGCTATGTATATGTGAAAGCATAAATATGTATTTAATATAGGGCTGTTTACATAACACATGAAAGTTTATTAACACAGTTTCTTAAATTATATTATCTAAATAATACATAAAGTATTCTCTTTAAATTAAAATGTTATTTGAACTTATCCGCTTAGTATTTATTTTGTATAACAAGGCAACAGCCTTCCACTTTGCCCCTATATGTACACTATGTATATATACTTAAAAACAAAGCCAAACCTATTGGGGCCCGAAACATGGCTGCTAGTCTAAGCCCACTAGCCTCAAGGTTGAGCGTCTCGCTTAGTCACATGCAGCGTCCAGTGGTTACCAAGACCAGTGGTCTCTCCTTATTACCCAAATAGCCCCACCCACTTGAAACTAGCTGGAAATCTGCAACCTCATAAGAACAAAACAGACAAGCAGAAACTAATCATGAAAGGAAACGAACAGAGAGTTCTGATGCTCACCGCAGCGGAGACGATCTGAGCCGAGATGCCTTTTAGTACGTTGTGTCTCAGGACTGAGCCGTGGACGGTTGCAATAGTTTCGACTACCTTCCTTCTCCTGCGCACACACAGACAAAATCAGTTTTATAACTAAATTTCTCACTCCCAAAAAAAAATAAAACGACAAAAAATAAAAAAGTAAAATAAAAAAAAATAATAAATAAATAAAAATCACAAGTACTTTTTGTGAACATTACGTAACAGTCAGCCAGAAAAGTCGTGTGTGTGTGTGTTTAACCTTTTTAGATGTGCACGGTCTCCACTGTCTGAACTGGCGAGTGAGGACGTCTCACAGGAATGTGCATCCATGTTCTCTGTGTTCAATAGGCAAGTGTCCTCCAGGACGAAAGGTTCATCCTCATCCTCAGGCTACACACACACCCAATAAATACAAAGTAAACAACGTTGTTCACTTATGGACCTGAGAGCTACATGGCTTATTGTTGTTCCGTGCTTTACTTCTCTTAAAACACGTCACCAGCTTATTAATGAGCGCAATAATAACCAGGCTGTTAAGAGTAGACCATAAAAAATAACTCATATAAGAAAGAGGCGGATAACAGATTTCTTACTCATAATGCCAATGACAGCATGTCCCTCCACAGAAAAGACACGTCTATCTCCGCTCATTAAGATTTATACACATGTTGCTCATATTAAAGCGACTTCACAGTAAGATCAGAATCAACGCGCTCATATGGCAAACAAAAAGCACTCACCTCGTTCAGAATGCTCTCTAACGTCGGCGGCGTGTCAACTTGAGGGATATCAAACTCTTTGTCGTCAATCTGCAATGATTAATTTATTTTAAACTGATGATTAATTAATTCACTGCCTGGAGTAATATGGTAGGAGCTATTACTACTACTTTTCCTTACAATAGCCCCAAGATTAAAAGTTGCACCTGACCCCAATGTGATATCGAGATCAATACTATATCTGGGGGGAAAACTCGATATTCTCATTTTCATTTGATAAAACATTTTACTGGTTAGGTCCAGATGAAATAATGTCTGTGGAAGCCATATTTATAGGAATGGCTTTATAACGAGCAGAATGTTCAGCTTTTAACACATTTTTTAGACCACCTGCCACAAGTGAAATAAATATAAACTGTTTGTGGCTATGAATTTGTATACATCAGAAAGACAACAGTCCCAAATACGGTCTGGCCAAGATTACAGATTTGAATACACCTGAACAAGTATAGGACTTAATTGATTTAGAAATTGATCACAAAGACTTTCCTCCAATGACTATCTTAAGGAAGAGCTACAATAAATACATAATTACTGTATTTAGAACACAGGCCTCCAGAAACTGCAGTAAAACACATAAAACAATGGCTTCAAGAACACCCGCTGATAGAAAGTCCAACATATATATGTTTATATGTATTTACATATAAATAATGACATTAAATAAAAGATCTCTACATAAAAATTCTGTAAAACACAGTAAACAGTAATAAATAAAACTAATTCAATATTATGTGTGATGACTTTTTGCTTAAAATTATAATATCATCAGGTAGAGTTTGGGCAGTTTTACAAGTACATTATCTACCGAGTATCTTACAGAACCAACCACAGCTCTCCTGGAAATGCTGTCTGTTACACTTGATTCTTTAACTTTGTGTAAATCTCAGCAGCCTTCATTGTATTTTGTCTGGAAAGTGGCTTCTTATATGATTCTTTCTTTATTGACATACTGTACTAACGTTTCATTTTGTGCTGGAAAACTAATGTTTGGAAATCTAAAGTGTTTTTGTACTAACTTACTAATATACAAATCATAAAATTAAAAAATCTATACCAAAAAATAGGGTGCCTAAAACATACAAAATATGACCTTATCTCATTTGTGTCTCACAAATGGGTGTTGATATTGGCTGATGCTTTAAGGGGGGGGGTTACTGTGCTATTTCTAATTCAAACCCAAAACTGCAACTCTATTATTTTATACTTCTGAGATTTACAAAGAATGACAAGACAGAGTTTTCATTCCTTCTTAAAATTTCACCAGTGAGCATAAAAGCTAATTTCTTAAAATGAAAACACTTCTGACTTCTTACTCAAGCACTGCTGAAATGTTTATACACTGAATAAAGCTGTATGTACTCTTGTAATTCAGGATTTCATTCGGAAAACGGAGTTAAAGGTTTAGAGGAGACTGTATGTTCTTCGTCCAAACATCTTCATGAAACTACTGTACAGTTGTAAGTATTAATAACATACGTATTTATAATAAATTACATTAAAAACACACTAACAACCGCAGAGTCAGCAGAGAGAGGGAGGAAAAACAGAACACTTACAGCATCTATTTCCGTTAAATTGATCTGAGAGGACGCCGACACCAGACTGCGAGTGTCCGGAGACTCAGACATTATAAAAGCGTCCAATTATCCTGATCTCACACGGAAATTACATTAAAAATAAAAATTAAAATAAAAACACACACAACATCACATTACACCCGCTAACAAACAGCTGCGCTCGCGTTTACATCCTTGTTTTGCCGGAAGTGAGGCAACGTTCTTAAGTAGACTTCGTTGCGTCACGTCCGGTTTGTACTAGTAAATCCCTCGCATTAGTTTTTTTTTAATTATCCATTTAATTAGTTTTGTCTACAATATTCATTGCTTTTACGCAATATGTATTTAATAATATGTAGTTTTTTATATCAGGTGTATTTTATGTATTGACTAGGATTAAACACTGGGTGAGCTCCAGGTAGAACTCCAGGTGTTTCTAATCACACCCCACGCGCTCGAGCCCAGTACACAGGCTGTTCTGCAAATTATACGTTTGTTATAATCATATTACTTATAGTTTAATACTTCTTGTTTATTGTTTGGTACCTTCCGGATTTCACTGACGGTACAGAGGACGCTTTGCATTATATTAAACCTATATATCATATCAGTCGTTTAAGACATACACAGCATACACTGCACCCACTGACAAAAGTCTTCAATGATGTATAAGCTTTCCAGTAACCTATTGTTACTCTTCTACCCAGCAAAGCAGTTGATGAATCTGCTGTGAGTGACGTCAGTCAGGCCACACAATTCCACGCACTGCCGCTAGATGTCGCCATTGTCTGCTTGTACAAGTTCCACAGGCACCAGATGGTGTACAGGTTACACACACATCGGGCTTCGTAGAGGGTAAATGTGAACACTAAGTTCCCAACCTGAGACTGGCCAAAACGGGAAGGTGTTTACCTTGTCTGAGTTGTTATCCGAGGTTTTATGAATGGTTTTTCGGGGTCGGTGGGGGTTAACAAGTCAGGAATTTCTTTTTTTCTGTATCCAGCCTTACAGAAGGGCTCGTAGTCGGGTCGCGGGGAGGCCGGAGCCTATCTCAGCCAACTGTAGGCATCACTAAAGCGTCACAGTAAGGAGGACACCACCACCATGCAACATATGATGCGAAAACGGAAGATCTGCGTCACTGGGCTATTGTGACGTTATTCGGTGAACATCATTCCTTTAATAATAAAGTGGACCCTGAATATGTAGTATTAAAAGATGTGGTTCTGTCATGAAATTCCAGCTTGTGTGTGAGACTGAAGCTGGTGTAGTGTGTGTGTGTGTGTGTGTGTGTGTGTGTGTGTGTGTGTGTGTGGAGGGGTGAACTCTCCACCTGTCAGGAGGCTCATATTCGTGTGCATGTGACCGGTGCTGTCCCATGTGGAGTTCCCCCTGTGTTTACATGCCGTCTCGCTGGAGTTCCACGTACTTCTTAATCCCGAGGGCGGACCGGGAGCCGTGACTCGAGCTGCCCTTAAATCATCGGGGGCGCGCAGGCAGGCAGGACACTCGTTACCGGTGTTGCGGGAGGTTCAGTGTGGGATCATGCGCTCGATTTGGGGCTTATTTGCAGTGGTGGCTGCAGCCACGTTCTACCTCTATGTGTTATCTGCTTTCCTGCCGCCCGGGCCGCCGCGCGCGCAGCATCATCGGTCAGCATCGGAACCGGGAGCGCGTGATGAGGATGTCAGTGCACACGAAGAGGAGCTCCGGTGAGACGCTCTGCCACATACAACACCCTTATTCCTCCTTTTTTTCATGACAAATACACCCAAATTTAGGCTATAAATTGTGCCTTTATGCGCCTTTTATCTGCACTAATTCTAAATATGAAATAGATCCAGATGTTCATTCATTCATTCTCTAAGCCACTTAATCCTAATTAGGGTCGCGGGGGGGCTGGAGCCCCTCTCAGCCAACTCCGGGCGAAGGAGGGGTGCACCCTGAACAGTTCACCAGACCATTGCAGGGCCACCACTCATACAACTATTCACACTCACCTAGGGGTGATTTGGAACAGCCAGTTAGCCTACTGCACATGTTTTTTGGACTGTGGGAGGAAACAAGAGTACCCGGAGGAAACCTATGCAAGTATTTGGAAAACATGCAAATTCCACACAGAAACCCAAACCCAGGAATCAAACCCATGCCTTCTTGCTGTGAGGTGGACGGGCTAACCACTGGGTCACCATACCGCTGCAGATGTTGATAAGATGTCCAGATGCTGAAAAAGTTAATTGAATCAGCTAGGCTTTAAAAAAAACGAGTCTCTATAGTGATGGAGTAATTTTACAGCTTCATCTCAGTTATTAGCATGCTGAGTGAACTGATATTATATTCACACTGTACAACAGACATACAACTAGCTCCAAGCCCATTATACCATTCACTCGTCTGCTGTGAACCACTTAAAAGACTAGGGTCGCATGGAGGCTGGAGCCTATCTCAGTTGACACTGGGTGAAGGTAGGGAACACCAGCGTACAACAACTTCCCAGTCAAACATACTGTAAGCCTAAGGTGCATGTCTGTAGACTGTGGGAGGAAGCCCATGCAAGCATAGTGAGAATATGCAATCTCCATGCAGAAACACCCTCGCCAAGCCTGGGAGTCACGCCCAGGACCATCTTGCAGTGAGGCAGACATGCTATACACTACGCCACGTCATACCAATGAATCTTCATTTATTTAAAAAATATCATAGCCAAAGTGTGCATATTTGAGATTTAATATGTGTGCATGGGAGGCAGTAGATGCATTTATTAGGAAAGTTGCACCTGCCACCACAGTGTTCTGAGAGATAAAGCAGAGGAATGCTGATCATCGTTGCTTTGTCCTCGATGGCTCTCATTGAATTTTAGTATCTCACCTCAGGGAGACTTCAGATCAAACTGCCATGTGTCTCAGAGTAATACAACCCATCTCAAAATCCCCTCTGTAAAAGTACAGCTCCTCAATTTCTCCTCTGATTAGCAGAAAGACTAGACGTCCCAAAACAAACCCAGCAGCTGTCGTCAGTCCACCAGGACACAACCTCAAAGAGAATTCTGGGATTTCCACATGTCAGAATGATTTTATTTCTTTGAATTAGTAGTTCACTGATGAGATGAGTTGTGTTACATGATTCCTTATAAGGAAGCTGAGATCATAGAGAGGGAAGGACGGTGGTAGGTAGGAAGGTGCTGCGTCCTTGGCAGGAGAAATGTTACAATAATGCATTCATCCATTCATTCATTTTCTGAACCGCTTAATCTTAATTAGGGTCGCGGGGAGACTGGCGCCCATCTCAGCCAACTCTGGCTGAAGGCGGGTCACACCCTGAACGACTAGCCAGTCCATGGCGGGACCAACACACAATTATTCTAAATGACACTCACACCTAGGAACACTTTGGAAACCGGAATACCCTGAAGAAACCCACACTAACACAGGGAGAACATGTAAGCTCCACACGGAAACGCCCGTGCCGAGCCCAGGACCTTCTTGCTGTGAGGTGGACATGCTAACCACAACACTACCCTGCGACGCTGGGAATCCCAACCCATTTTTATTACATTTGTTAGTACTGAGCTCTTTCTTGATTGCTCACTTGAATTGTATGAGTTTAATTCAAAGTTTATTAAATGAAAAACTAACAAGCATATAAATAATTTTAAATCAGACCTATTGTGTCCTATCATTGGTGTGTTCAGGAATAATAAGCTGTACACTTCCAATATTTTGCTTATATTCTAATTGATTATATTGTAATAGTGCCGTGTTCACAGACCCTGCTCCACAAGTTCAACCTCCTTGAAGACTTTTGTCTTCAACCCCAATCGTTCCCACCTGAATATCTAATCATTGTGTTAAGAAGTCCTTGACAAGGTGTGTTAGATTTTTGCTGGGGAGAAAACCCACAGGAATTTAGATCTCCAGGAATAGTGCTAATCACCACTGAAATGTCATGTATTCATTATGTGCTGAGGTTCCTGAATGGGGCTGCAAGCCCAGGTTTTAGGTGGAGCATCTGATTCAGACATGAATCCTGCTGTGCTTACTGAAAAAAGATATCAGGGCTTTTTTTTTCAGGGATATCAGCTTTATCTCAGGATAAAATTCATTCCAAAAAGTCAGCCAAACTGATTAATCCTACTATGGCCACAGGGAGGCTGGAGCCTACCTCCGCCAACTCTGGGTGAGAGGTGAGGTATACCCTGAACAGCTTGCCAGTCCATTACAGAGTTACCCTAACAATAGTTCACACTTACACCTAGGTGCAATCCCATACGGCCAACTAGCTTAATATGCTATCAGAGCTATTATTTTTGTTAGTCCTTAACAGCATTCATTCATTCATTCATTTTCTGAACCACTTAATCCTAATAGGGTTGCAGGCAGGCTGGATCTCATCTTCGCCGACACCGGGCAAAGGCGGGGGTACACCCTGAACAGCTCACTAAATCATCACAATCATATCTAGGGCCAATTTGGACAGCCAATTAGCCTAATATACACGTCTTTCGACTGTGGGAGGAAACCGGAGTACTTGGAGGAAACCCATACAAGCACCGGTAGAACATGCAAACACCACACAGAAACACCCTCACTGAGCCCGGGACTCAAACCCAGGACCTCCTTGTTGTGAGGCGGTTATGGTAACCACTACGCCACTGTGTCGCCCCCTTGGTAAAATTGATGCAGACTTCCAGGTCTATTATTCTGTGAGAATTATTGGGACATGATTCAGGACAGACCTAACCTTTCCTGTATTTAAAAGAGGTGAATGGCGCGCGCGTGCGTGTGTGTGTGTGTGTGGACCACTTCATTGTCAAATGCTGTGAAATAAGTAAATGAAATCAACCCAGGACCTGCTTTTATTGGAAAATAATCTCATTACCCCATTATTTTCCAGGAACAGCTCACCCTATGTTTTTTTTTTAATTCCTTCTTCGCTTACATGGCAGCATTAAAGAGCATGCACAAACAGGTGTGTATGATAATAATAAGGCCACTAAAGGTAAAGAATCAGGAGACTGTGAGGACATGCCATGGCTGGGTGTTGTGCAACAGAGAAAGTGTTTTCGAAAGGCCAAGATAATCACTACAGAGCGAGCAGCTGGTCCAAATTCAGTCTGCTTACCAAGAGTGCAACAGTACATGATACATACATACCATACTACACTTCAGAGAACGTCCCACCGGATTATGTGTGAACCTGTCTTAGTATGTATGTAAAG
>JBCNYG010000009.1:8691750-8706145 GCA_039654305.1 Porochilus rendahli | reverse complement strand
ATGTGGAATTTTTTTTAATACTTCTATTTCCATTTTTAAATCGTGTCAGTGATCATGCCTGATTCAGGACATTGGTCATTAAAGGTTTGTAGTGTTTTTCACCATTAAAAAAGTGGGGCCATATTATGTAGCTTATTTAGATTGTTTTGGGACAACATTCTGTTGAATTTCTATTATATTACACTTTGAGTCCTTCAATAGTATATAGTGCTTAGTAGTATTCAATAAAAATATTTTCTTGTTTCTGATTGGTGGAACATCACTGGTAATGTGTAATGTCTTGGTATTCTTCAGCTAGCTGATTTATGCATCACTGACATCAGGTAAGCTGAATGACTGTTGCATGATTGGCATTTGCATGTTTCTCCTTATTGATATTATCAGTTGGCTCTGTTAGCTTGGTTAGTTAATTACTACAATTTACAGCAGAGCAATGCAGCCCTCAGCTGTCAAAACAACCAAGATGGCAAGGCAATGTTCCGATACATAACAGTGATGTTAGTAGGGTGTATCCTATCTATCTTATTTGCTATTTATTTCCCTTCCTTTCCCCTCCTCCCAGGGAATGCTTGCAAGAAAAAGGCTGCCTGCATTCAGGACTAGAGGCGTGCTGTTTGCAACAAGCCGATAAAGTTTCTTTCACAATTTTTTTGGTGGAAAAACAAATCAAATTTTTCAGAATAAAAATGTCCTCACAAGCAAATACTTTAATTTCATATTTTGTTCCATATTTTCATTGAATTTGTCTACAATGAATTGTAAATGGAGTTAGCGGGGAATAGCATGCAGCACTTCTGGCTGACTCACACCGGCCACAAAAAGATTTCAAAACATGAATAAATAAAAAAACAATTAGAGAATTTGACTTTTACATAATATGGAGAATTATCCAGACTCAGAGGGTGTTATCCCCCTCGATCTGAATAATTCTCTATGGTTATCGAACGAGACAAAGTATGATGGGAAGAAATATTCAGTTTGAGGGGGATAACACCCTCTGAAATCAGATTGGGCCGTTCCCATGTACAATGCACTAAACCCTGATAGTACACTATAATCATACACAGTACAATAGGTAGGGAAATGCTTGTCACGACTGTCCTAAAATTTGAAGAATAAAAACAGTCAATATCAAGTAGAAAATGAAAAATAACAAAAACAATAACTTTAAATACATGAAGGACACCAACAGTTAAATTAGCCTCTCAGTCGACTCTGGGTGAGGGCGGGGTACACATCACATCACCATCACAGGGCTAACACACACAACCATTCGCACTCACATTCACACCCATGGGTGATTTGGAACAGACAGTTAGCCTACTGTGCATGGTTTTGGACTGTGGGAGGAAACGGAGTAACCCGAAGGAAACCCCCACATGCAGAGGAGAACAGGCAATATCCACACAGATTCACCCCAAGCCCAGGATTTGAACCCCAGCCTTCTTGCTGTGAGATGGATGGGCTAACCACTTATTGCTTCTCTATTACTTTTATTTTCTCAAAACATTATAACTTGAATATAACTTCATGTGAGGTGTGTACAGGACTTGATCTTTAATCCAACAATGCTCTGATCCTGATATAATTCCTTTAGGTTTTGTTGTCCTTTAAACAAAGTTTAAACATTTTTAATAAACCTGTTCTGGGCACTTGCAGGGTCCGTGGGGGGTCGCTCACTATCTTACCATCTTATAAGCTCGTTCAGACTGAGGTCTGAGGTACTTTGGCTCAAAGCAATTTATCCAGATTCATTTTTGGGTGTTATGGAAGCTGGATCTCTCACATGTTTCTATAGACAACCTCCATCCATCATTAGCTGTTAGGAGTTTTCGCACCATGCTGTGTGCTGCTCTCCATTTCAGAATCAACCATTACAGCTCATCCACATAAAAGACTTTTAGAGAATTGTGACATGTTTAAACAGTGCAACATAACTATTCAGATTGACTCATTTTCACATTTAGTGCACTGAGTTATTTCAGCTTAAAAAGAAGCACTGAGGCCTGTAAACCAAATCTGAAGCCTGGATATGAATCTTAACACTGCACAAGTAAAAATATACTCATCAGTCTCACAGCAAAATAGTCCTGGGTTTCAGTCCTTGGCCCATTGAGGGCATTTCTGTATGGGGTTTACATGTTCTCTCTGTGCTTGTGTGGGTTTCCTCCAGACACTCTGGTTTCCTCCCACAGTCCAAAGACATGCACATTTGGCTAGGTGTGAGTGTGAATGGTTAAATGTGTCTGTTGCCCAGTGATGGACTGAAGAGCTGTTCAGAGTGTACCCTGCCTTCATCCAGTGTTGGCTGAGATGGGCTCCAGCCTCCCAGCAACCGTAGCAGGATTAAGCATTTTGACAAATGAATGAATAAATAAAAGAACAAATGAAAATAGATAAAATGTCCTGAAACAGTTTGTAAAAACGATGCCAAAATGCGTAAACACAGTAATACGCACAGTAATACTTCCTACAGGTTTCAATTTACTTTCTTTTTGCGTGTTTCAAGACTTTTTCCATTGTCCTGAAACTGGATGTATTTTTTGCTTTTACACACCAACAGGAGGTGTACATTTCTATCTCAGACATTAATACCAAGTCTGAGTACACGCTGAGCTAGAAAACAGCTCTAGATAACAACACGACTTGCTATGTTTACACTCTCCAGATCCCCCTTTTAGCTTTCATACTGGCTACTGTATGATACACCGCATACCATAATTCACTTTCAGGTGCAGAATTTCAATTAGGAAGACAATTCTGGGCTGAATGTGTCAACCATAAATAGATAGCAATCATTCAGGATGTGTTTTGTGTTTGTGTTTGTTTTGAAATCATGCTCGTATGCTGACGAGACACAGTGGGACTCACCTCCCACTGCAGATGAGGGGGAATGTTCCGGATCTGAATCCTACGACTCCTGCGGAAAGAGGGTGGTTCAGAGAATAGATCAGATTTTATGTTACCTGACTTTTTCAACAGTGCATGCAGCAACAATGTTTTGTGTCAACATAGACGAGTTCAGTTAATTAGCATGGGAATCAAAGTGTGACTCTTCGTTATTCGTTCAAATTTAGCACTGAGCCCTGTCCAAGATCTTCGTTTTCTCCATGTATATCCAGGGTATTAAAGAGCATAAGAAACATCACTGCAACAACACTTGTTTTGCTTCACTTGCCCTCAGTGCTTTGATAAATGAGGAATTAGAAACCAAACACTGTAGTGGACTCACACATACACAGATAAGTTCTGAAAAGCACTGGCGGATATTTAAGAGGATATTTGCTCAGACTAAGTGCCTAGCTACGTGCCAACATGCTGACCCTAAAGGGCCGTAGACTTCGTCTGCAGCATATTACATCATCGGGCGTAACGAGATCACAGGCCTACATCACCTTAATGAGATCAGGCTTGTGCCAACTACTGCTTCTCTATCACCTTAAGACTACAGAGGGAAAGCCACCTGCTAGAAACTAAACAATTTTCTACTGGACTCGTGTAGTGATCAAAAGTGATCGAGTGGATGCCTTTTAAAGATCGATCTGGTATGACTCAGCGAAAGTCAATGGAAATTAAACTAAAGACGTTGTTTTGTTGAGAAGAAGATTTGGAAAAGCTTTATCCTACCAGAGGAAACTGCAGTCTGTCACAGCCGACAGGCTGTGACCAGGCGGCGATGTAATACACACACAACCATTCACATTCACATTCACATCCATCTAGGGGCAATCTGGAACAGCCAATTAGCTTAATGTGCATGTCTTTAAACTGTAGGAGGAAGCCAGGGTTCCAGGAGGAAACCCATGCAAGTACAGGGAGAACAGGCTTTCCCTTGAACCAGGACTTCTTGCTGTGAGGTGGATCATTTTTAACAGGGGCTTCATTTATCTTGATGGGAAACTCAATTTCCTCTGGGTTTCATCCAACAGTCCAAAAATATGCCTACGATGACCAGAGGCTATGAAATAACTGTTATTTATTCACTGGGCAAAATTAAACTTTGCTTGAATCGCAAAAGAAGAATGTTTAAATCGATTAAAAATGCAAAAAAAGCATACAAATCTCATTAAAGTCTGCTTCTCTTTTGTTCATATGTAGTATATACTTAAAGTAAATTGTGTCTCTGGGACGATTCAGTGATATCCACCTTGCTTTTGGTGAATAACTGTGGGGTGTCCCATGTACCAAGATAGACCACTTAGTAATGCTCTACCAAATTCTGTGTCCCTCTTCAGGTGTTTCTCAAAACCCTTCTTTGTCATTACCTCGCTCCTCAATCGTCACGTGAACCTTCTGATCCACCATATTTGCTGACTGTCCCGATTCTCTTATTTGTGCATAGAGGATCAAAGAGTGATGAGTGAGGATAACGAGAGCAGCCTGCCAGGAAGAGCTGCACTCTAAGGTATAAATAACCTGCCACCCTTTATATGAGATCGGACGCTTTTACACAGCACGTCAACCGTGCCGCCATCGTCGTGAGCAGATGTTGCTCAGTGTGATGCTTCAGAGGAAATGACGTCTCATTTGTCTTGAAGCACATTCCCTCGATTCTAAGCGCCTCACATCTCTTCTTTGCATCTCACAACATTTGCTTGGTGAGAGGGATTAAGATGCATAGATGAGACACATATGTAATTTAAGGGTTTTGAGATGCATCCTTTGTCTCTGTCATGATGTCCTGCCAGTGTGCCCATAACCAACACACTCAGTGATGATGTCACAAAGAGGGGGTGATAGACCACGCATCAGTTGCAGTGCCCATCTCTGGGACATTACCCACTGATTGACCTGCTCACTAAGTAATGATGACACAGAGAGGGGAGCTACCACCCTGGGACATCTCACCGCAAAGATTTAAGTACTGCTCCTATCTGTTTGTACTGATTGGTTGTGAGTAGCTGTTGCAACCGTAGCAGGCTTCACACTGCCTTCAGAACCTTTGCAGGGCATCGTTTAAAAAATCTGACTGCTTTACTTGCTCATGCATTCATGCATTCGTGGAGCATGCACGCCGAGCCAAGGCTTACAAACCTCTCCAATCCTAATCCAATTGGGCCACTGAGCAGCAAATTTGCTTAAATTTCAAATGGCACTCATCCTGAGGCTCATATAAGCAGTTATAAATGACAGATGTGATAGATTAGCAAGCAATTACTCTTAAGGGAATGTGTTATTTAGCGCTTTAGCACATAAAGAGGCTTCCTAGAAAGGAAAGACATACTAAACAGAAAACCAAAAAGAAAAAGCCAGTCATTTCTAGGATAATTCTTAACACTTGAACCTGGGCCTCCAGAATTCTTTACATATTGTTCAAAGGACCTGCACTGGGATCTGCCACCCCCAGGTCCACAGACACCTCTAAGCTGAATTAACCCGGTTTCCTGCTTTATCTTCTAAGCCCATAAGCCCATAAGAGACCAGAAAGTCTACGGATGAACCAAGTAAAGCTTAGGGTGAAAGAAAGAGGGACTAAATGCACTTGCATTTATTTTTTTTATTCCATGTGACTTACAATTGGATGCAAACCAAGTACACAGACGAGCAGTTAAGGGTCTCGCTCATGGGACTAACAGTGGCTCTCTGGCAGCCCTGGAATTTTCCAACCACTAGCTCTTTAAACACTGAGCCACCCAAATAGTGCCACAAGAGATCTTGCACTGGTGCAGAAAAGCCATGCTTTCTGAAATCCTGATGGTGATACTGTAAAGGAGCTGCGCATGACTTAAGGCCAGTGTGGTGTATTCCCATTAGGTTTCTACACAGCTTTCAGAGGCTCTGGATAATGTAATGACAAACAAATGAGAAGCTGTATAAGAGCTTTGGAGGCTCACTCCTGCATAGTTATGTGCCGATATTACATTTCCACATTTATTCATTAGCTAGACCACTAGGTGAATCCAAGCTTCATTATTCTTCCCATCTTGCCATTTAGTTGCTTGGGAATGTGATTACCCAGGGTAACACTACTAGCTAATATAATGCAATTTGAACGCATGGCAAGCTAGGTGTGTGCATTACCAATGAAGAAAAATAATAAAAATAATATGAAATATGAAACAAGTATAACATAATGTCTAGCCCCAAGCATTACATGCAGTGCCAGACAAAAGATTGCATACACCACTCAAATGAGTAGGAGTGTCCAAGCTTTTGACTGGTACTGTATATAGCAAGAAGGTTTGAATCTCAACGAAGAGTCTTTCTGTTCTCTTCCCCCTGCGCTTGCATGGGTTTCCTCTGGGAACCCTGGTTTCCTTCCACAGTACAAAGACTAGTTGATCAGGTGAAATGGCTGTTATAAATCACACATTTGTGTATGTGTTAGCCCTGCAATAAACTGGTGACCTGTTCAAGGTGTACGCTTCTCGCATGACATTAGCTGGGATTGGCTCCAGCTTCCCTCACGACTCATGATAGATAAGCGGTATAGATCATTGATGGATGTATATATGGATGAATTTAAAACAATTCAATAGTATTTTGTCTTTGTCTTTGTCATTCCCTGAAGTGCTCCCCATCTGCCACTCTCAACCACTGCTTGGACTTCCTGGCTCTTAATTATATAAAGTGCTAATGGATGTTAGTACAGCATGTAAACTTTTGAAGGATCAATTAGCAAAAATTATAGTAAAATCTATCATCAAGTAATACTCATACATTTATTCATTCATTTTCTGAACCACCTGGTTTCTTAATTTCGGGGAGGCTGGCACCCATCTCAGCGGACTCTGGGCAAGAGCAGAGTTCACCCTGGACAGCTCGCCAGGCCATCGCAGGGCAAAAACACGCTGACGGCTATGAAGCCTACTCTTGACGAAAATCAGCAATGGTTCTTTTAGATGTCTCTCACCAGAGACAGTGAGAGACATGGCTGGCATTTGATAACTCAGTTAGCTGCACTGGGGGTTGAGGTCTGGGCTCTGTGCAGGCCACTAAAGATCTTTCACACCAAACATGGAGCTTGATTTATTCACAGGAGCACCGTCATGGTTGTCCATTGTTGGGCAACTGTTATGCTACTGCATACTAAAAGACATTTTATGCTACAACTGCATGGCTCTGAATGCTGTTGTTAATGTGACTATAGCTTTTTGGCACTACCAATCTGGATTGGATAATTAACAGTAGAATCACACAGTTAGTTTAAAGTGTAGATTGTAAATTCCAGTTAAAAACATAGCACTGCATAGCCCTGATTACGATTACCATACTGTTCTAATACATCTAATAATACTGTTCTTCATACATCTAATATTACTCTTCTTCTGTCTACAATGCCTTCTCACCAGGTCAGGAAAAGAACACAAAGAGCATGAGGTCATCTACATAATGTAATGCAATATACATAAAGTAAGTTAGGTCAGCAAATCATTTATTAGATGGCAATACATCATTTGTCTGGACTTCTATTGTTTTCAGATGGATGTTGAAGAGGAATAGAAAGTGAGATTAATTTACGGAGCCAGTGATCTTGACGAAAACCCACAGTCTCTGAGAGAGAACAGTGTTATGAAGGACGTTGTCAAGGTCTGAATCTCAACACACCACCTGTGCTTTGCCCCGATGGAATGAGAAGAAACTCTCCCCAGTCCAAATATTTCTGTACATATAGAAGGTCAACAAACTCCTAATCATACAAAAAAAAAGGCCTGATTTTGTTAGAGATTCGTCTATGTCAGTCGTGCCACTGTTAAAGAGATAATAAAGCTGTAATTTGTATATTAATTTTCTAGTCCATTAACAGTCTACTGCTATATAAAGTAGCAGTCTTCAATCTCCCCATATTTGCATCTTGAATCTCCAAACCTTTTGTTAGCGACATTATCCTTTGTATGTGCCTCTTTTTGACCAAGGTGACTATTCCATTAGTAAAAAACTATTCTTAAAATCCAAATTGGTCAATTATAAAAGGGCATTTGGACCAGCTGGGCTGAGTACAGGACATGTACCATGTTATACTGGTGAGACTCGATAATTGCTATGTGTAGCATAAATAGGGAATAAAAGTACACAAAACACTCAGTCACAAGAGAAGACAAGACTGATAAATTATACAAATATATATTTGTAGTAAAGTAAGTTCTGCAATACTTAAAACCAATATGTTTTTAATATATAGCTTCCAGCACTGTAGCTTTCACTGAATGCTAGCATTATTAGCCTTCCTGAGGTAAATTCTTCTGTGAAAATCAGTCACAAACTTGTCTTCTGTATCAAACTCTCAACCATAACTTGCAAGGAAGGAAACAGCAAAGTGTTCATCATGCATACAAATGAAACCTTTTTTAAGGATGTATACTATAACTGAGCCTCTGTACCACAACGTGCTATGACTCATCCATGCTGCATTACACTCTCTCATCCATAATACATGTGCTTTTTTTTTTTTTTTTTTTTTTGCTGTGTAGCAGTGTGCTCAATGAAAAAAAAAGTCTTGACACTGCTGAAAAAAGTGAGAAAGCTTCACCAGGTTGCACATGAAAACCTCTGGTTTAATGCTGATCTGAGATCAGTTTCCTGTTATACCAAACCAAATGGCATCAACTGAAGAACAACGATCAGACATGATCTAAGACCTGTGTAGAAGCTTTCAAGCAAGAAATCCTATATGTCCAAGAGGGTTACACAAACTGATTTGGTGCTAGGAGAGAGAGGTAGAATAAAAATGTGTGTGTGTGTGTGTGTGTATGTGTGTGTGTATGTGAGAGAGAGAGAGAGTGAGAGAGAGAAAGAGAAAGAGAATAAGACTGAAATAATAAGTTGCTGGCTTTTTACTCGAAAATAGTAATTACTGTTAATACACTGTAATGTTCTCAACTGCACAGCAGGACTTATAACTGCTGTTTTTAGAATGATTTCACAGTCACAGTCAGGTTCCTTCACTTGTTCACATTTGAACATTTTGTATCAGCCTAAAAATGATGAGGAGGAAACAAAACAGGTCTTTACCAAAGTGCTTCCTGTCAATAATGTATTTTGACATCCCGTGCATGTTGGCGTAGCAGTTAACGCCTCACAGCAACAAGGCCCTGGGTTCAAATCCCAGTCTCAGCAAAGGGGTAGTTTGTGTGGGTTTCCTCCAGGTACTCCGATTTCCTCCCACAGTCCAATGACCTGAACATTAGACTAACAGGCTGTTCCAAAATTGCCCACAGATATGGATGTGAGTGTGAATGGTTGTGTGTAGATGGTCTGGCGAAGTGTTCAGGGTGTATCTTGCTTCTCCTAGTGTTGTCTGAGGTAGGCTCTAGCTTCCCCCGGACCCTAGTAGGATTAGGTGGTTCAGCAAGTGAGTGAGTGACTTATATCTCTGCTTTATGAAAGAAAAAATACTGTACATCATACCAAAATTAAATGGTATAAACGTTTTATATAATAGTCGAGCTCTCGAGTGGAACACCATAGTCATGGAATATGGCTTGGATGGTTGTCCTGTGTCTGCACATGCCCATTACAGGAAACCCTATAAGGCTGTTGCATCGATGAGTTGGTGCTGATTGGCGTTTTTGTATCACTGACTTGCATGATGGGCAGCAATAAAAACAGATTTATTATTAATAACAAAGCTGATTTATAAAATAAGCTCACAGACTATTGCTCAGACTCATGCAGAATAATAACACACACTCTAAGACTAGTTGGCAGACAAACTTGTAGGCAAGTAAATGTTTGTAGAGCAAACAGAAAAATCAGAAGCCTGACAGAACATGAACTTGTTAAACGGATAAATAAACTAACAAAACAGGTGATACAAATGAAAGCCGGATCATGTAGTAAAAGGAAAGGCAGTGAAAAGCAAAGCCAGGCTTGGACATCTATCAATAGAGACATCTGTCAGGAGCGCCGCTTTTAGGCAGTGCCTAAATCCATATAATATTTTACTGTTACAACCTGCCTACAAAATAAGTCTGTCTAAAGCTGTGTAAAACCTTGCTATGTAAGTGTAATTTCCTCACACTGTGTATGCTATGCTTCGATGAAGTTGTTGGACAGCTACATGACATACCAGAATGGACAAATCCAAATGTTTTAGAGACCAAATGTCAAAATGTCTTATATTCATTCTCCCATTGCCAGAGGTCTTGAGAAGAGGTCCTATTACACACTCACAACCACAATAACAAGGAACTTAGCTAACAAAACGGACTAATCGGTAATTATGATGGAAAAATAAAGCAATACAGATGATGTAAGTGGTGTACATATGCTGTAAGTGACTTTTACTTCAGGTGACAAGATAATATGGAGGAAGCTAAAACTAACCTGGAGAAGGCTGTCAACCAAAGAAAAAGCTAATTTCAAATAATAAACTTATCCATTATAAACAACCATTCACACTCACATTACCATCTGTAGGTAATTTAGAGTAGCCAGTTTACCTAATGTGTAAGTCTTTGACTGCAGGAGGAAACCTGACTGCCTTGAGGAAACCATGACACACTGTTTTTATCTGCATTTTTTATTCAAGCACTATCCCGAGTCTGGGAGGTGGATAATGTCCATTATGTTGAACTAGCCAACCAATCAGATTCCCATGTAGTATATCCTAAATCCAGATATTTCATGATAAAGAATATAGAACCACAATATACGGATATCAACAATTTCCGTGACCACTTGTTACAACCGTGGTGATAAGAAAAACATCTCAGTTAAAGAACAACATCAAATAGTATTTTTTCCAGCCCTCAACTTTCAACAGTTTGAGTGCGCCCATGCCTACTGTAGCCTCAGATTCCTGTTCATGGTCGATGGTAGTGGAACCAATGTGATCTGTTACTGTAGCCCTTCAGCCTCAAGGTTTAATGTGTTGAAACACTTTACTGCTCACCAAGGTTGTAACAAGAGGTTTTGAGAGTTACTGGAGCCTTCCTGTCAGCTCCAACTATCCTGGCCATCTTCCTCGGACCACTCTCATCAACGAGGCATTTACACCCGCAGAACTACCACTCACTGGGTGTTTTATTTTTTTAATTTTGTACTTTTTTTTTTTTATAACCCAGTGGACTGCTGTGTGTGAAAATTGGCAGTTGTTTCTTAAATACTCAAACCATCTAAAGCATCTGGTATCAATGCCACAAATCTGCGCCACAAAGTCACTCACATTTTTTCCTCATTGAGGCCTGATGTGAACTTTAACAGATATTCTTGACCTGTATGTGCGTTATGTTATGCACTGCATTGCTGCTACATGCCACATGACTCACTGGATATCTGCAGTAATGTGCAGGTGTTCCTAACAAAGTGGACGTTGAGGGTATTATTAAATTGTGACATGACTGTAGATTTCCACATTTAGCATACAGTGTAAAAGCTGTTTGGCTGCGTAATCCATAGCGCCTCTTAATGCTTATATGAGTGGAGGTACTCATGGAGGTACTGTATTCACTGCTAATGACTTTGCTTAGAGTGGCACTTGATTCGTTTTTTATTCAATCTAACCAGATCCCCTCGAGTTCTCATTTGCCTCATACTTTTACACCAACACAAAGATTCTGGGAAATCAGCCTAACAGCCATGACTTTTCCATCAATTACACACTGACAGACAGACAGTCTAAAGAAATCTATGTTTCAAATGTCTGACTGGACAAATCATTCCTTATGCTTAAATTATACACGTGTGTGTTATCCAGTTCCTGTTAACTAGCTGTTACAACACAGATACATCACACAACAATAACACATACCTGTAATCTGTTCTGAAATTATGTTTATTAAATTAAACAACTTCTGTTCAATCAAATTAAACATTTAACGACATGGACGTATACAACCGTGTCGACGATATGCACTTTAAATCCAATTAAAATCAGTTGAACAAACACAAGGCTTTGCTTTTTAAAGACAATTTCTTTAGTACTGCTCAGCCAAAATTGAATCAAAACTCCACTCTATTAAAATGTGAAAGCGGGATACCTGTTTTTCTACGCCGTGGGTTGATGCACAGGTTAGTAAATTCGTGCTGTAAGCGATCATGAGCTATAATTCCCAACTGTCATTCATTGCCAAACTGAGATCAGTCCTGTATCACAGGGGACCACAAACTGAACCTGATCCGACCACGCCTTCACAAGTACTGGAACAACCAGTCGAGCATGAGACAGACAGGAAGATAGAGTAAGAGAAAAAGAGAGAGATGAGTGAAAGGTGGAAAAAAAGTAGAGTGAGAGCTAACTTTCTCAAGTTTGCAGTTTTAAAGCTTGTGAAGGTGGGTTTTTACACGCCGAGTAATTCCGCTACAGGATCACCAGGTCTGCTCTGAGGACGAAGCCACGTGGTTCTTCCCTTAATCTGACAGGGATTGGGATTATTATCAGCAGTCAGGGCTCTTATTAAGTGCCCTTATTTAAGCCTTTTATCAAAAGGGAACATGTAAATCAACTCTGTCTTTCAGTAATAACTAAAACTCTGGACAACTGGTAAAAAAAAAAACAATAAAAAATCATTGCAAAATAAGCAATACAGTATAGCAAAAAAAAAAAAAAAATAGAAATGACTAATGTAATAGTAATAAAATAAATATATAAAATGTATGTATGTATGTATAAACTTACTTCAAAGCCCTTGACAGAGAATAATTATTCCAAAATAATTGAACACAGTAGTTTGATTTTAATTGTTTTGGGTGTTTTTTTTTTATTTATTTGCAATTGTTTATATCATCCTGGTTTATTTTTGTTATTCTTTTTATGCACTAAAATAACATTAATTAAACATACATGTTTTTCCCCTGTAAAATTATTATTTCATTTAGGATTTGGAACATCACTTCAGAGGATCTACAAATGCTTCCAAAACATCATTTTAAGAATACATAATTTCAATATATAAAATAAAACAACTATAAAAGAATTTAAATATATATAAATATATAATTTAATATAATATTTTTTTCACTATAATTCCAATATTAAAAATATTATTGAGGAAATTACTAAGTACTGAAATTGTATTAGTTTTCTTTTTTCCTTCGATATTGGTACTTTTTCAATATAAATTAGTAAATATATAATGTTTTGTTATTTAAAGTTTTAAGGCTAATTTCATAATAAAAATTTAAATCAAGTTTTGTTAAAAAAAGTAAATAAAATAATAATAAATAAATAAATAAAAGAAAAAGAAAGTGTTAGTTAGAACGTCCCCCCCACAAAGCCTTCCTCTACTAGCATTGCTGTTTTACAGGCTGTGTGGAAATTTACTTCTTATTGGAATAATCTATTAAGGTATGTTGTTGTTTTTATTAATAAAATAACTGACTTGTTTCTACTTGTATCACTTAACGAAATCTATAAATCAAACAGACAGGAATCTCTGGAAAATTATTTAGTGTTGTATATTTCAGAGTGTACTGAGACTGGAAGTGCTACTATGCCATTCTATACTTTAGTGACTTTATTCTCTGGTTATAGATATAAATGGAATTAAAATTAAAAATATTTAACTATTCTTAAGCTGCAGCACCTGGTAAACCCTGCAGATTTTTTTGTTGGCCACCATGTTCTCCTCTGTCAATGTGACCCTTTTGCTAATTTTAAAAAGCACACACACACACACACACACACACACACACACACACACACACACACACACAGTGAGTCACATTAGCAATTCATCAGGCACTAGCAGAAATATTTAATCTAAATTTAATCTTGCTCATAGCTATCCAACAATTGCTGATACTCATCTGGGTCATTCAAAATACAATAGTGTTTTTCAGTCCATTCTCTTTTGGGCATCTGGCTTCTTATTCAGCACAAAAAAAAACTAATGATCGTTCCCTACATGGATCGTTTGTCTCAAACAAGTACATACAAACTCAAACAATTTATTAAGAACACATGGTTTCATGCATGCTCTGCTGCTATATGATAGGCGGTACATCGAGTACATTATATGTTGAGGTATATGTTACAAGTGAATGTGTATTTATATGACTGTGTTGTAATGGATAAAACTAATCCACCCAAACAAATGATTATGTTTTATCACTGAAGGAATAGTGTGCTTTGTTAAGATTACTGTATAACCTTTGCAATTCAGATATTATAGGATATCTGTTGAATACAATAATAATAATAATAATAATAATAATAATAATAATAATAATAATAATAATGAATTCAGCACATAATATAGAATGTTTACAAATTTGTTGTAAATACAACCTTAGTCTTTTAGTAGTGAGTTTTTTCAGTACTCTAGTACTGAGTTTTTTAATTTTCAGAATATATATTACAATAAAAATTTGTTACTCTTGTTAATAGTTTAGAAAATAATTGTCTTTTACAAACGACTTTCATGGTTTAACAGTGATTTTAAATGCAAAATGGAGAAGCTTTATCCCGTATTTACCCTGAATCCTGACAACTTATTGATATATTATATCATAT
>JBCNYG010000009.1:8646711-8661417 GCA_039654305.1 Porochilus rendahli | reverse complement strand
ACATATTTAGCTCTACTTTACTGTATTGAGCACTGTGCTACGGAAAATCGACTAAGGATTTTATATATATATATATACACACATATATATATACACACACACACATAAACATATGTACACACACACACATATATATATATGTATGTATGTATGTACACACACACAGTTCAAAGTCTCACTATTGCTCCTAGGTGTGAATGATTGTTTATATGTTGTCCTGCGATGGTGTAGCAAGCTGTTCAGGATGAACCCTTCCTTCACCCAGTGTCAGCTGAGATAGGCTCCAGCCTCCCTACAACCCAAGTAGGATTAAGCTGTTCAGCGAATAAATGAAGATTGAGATGATTGTAAATAGGGAACTATCTCAAGAACCAAAGAGAGCAGCAGTAAGCACCAAAACATTTTTTTAGCTTCAAAGTAAGATAATTTTTTAATAATAAGAAAAAATATAAAAATGAGTGTAAATAAATAATTCAGTGAAAATCATGTACTTGCTAGCAAAAAAAATTTAAAAAAATCACACATTGTAACATTTTATTACGCTGATTATAACACACACTCACAATGACGTCTTATGCGACATCACATCTATTTTCATTCTCACTGGCATGAGCTGAGTACGATAGCTTGGAACCATTTAAATCTTCTCCAGCACATTCCAAAAATGTTCAATAGGGTTAAGGTCAGTACTTTGTGGTGCCAGTTCATGTGTGAAAATGATTCCTTGTGTTCCCCAAACCACTCTTTTACTATTTGAGACCCAAATTTATATCTGTGCCATCAGAGAAGAAAAAGTTAATTGATGGGACAACTTGCTCATTCAGTACAGTCAGGTTGCTGAGCCTCAACCTGACCAACTGAAGTAGCCCCAGATCACTACACTACCTCACTATAAAGCTCAGCTGAGATCTACAGCTTTTTTTTCCCAGCCAAACTTTCAAGTGACCTCTGATCATGTCCTGACTCCATCATGTACCCCCCCCCCAAAATTATCATTTATTACAGTCCTTAATTTATACAACATTGTTGCATCTAATTGCCCTAAGTTCCTCAAAGGTTTTATCATTGAGACATCTTTCGGGTCAGAAGATCCTCTTTTTTGCATCATCCAAATTGGTTGTTTAGGTAAAGAGAAGCCACTCACTGCATCAGTTCAAAAAAATTGTCACCAGACAATTGAAATATTTTCTTTCAATCCCAATCCAAACAGCAATGTATTTTTTTTGAAAAGACAAATGTTTCCCCCCCCCCTCGGTTCCTGACTTTTCAGACACTTTATATTTCGTCCCCTGGTATAAATAAGTATTACGGATGCTACTCAGTTGATTTGTCTGCTTATTCCTGAGAAAACACACTGTACTACTCAAAAAGCTTGACGGTACACTTCTATATTAAGTTACTTCCAGATAACGATCTCTGTGATTGCAGCAGCTGTTGCTGCCTCATGTTTAGACGCAACATGTTTAGCTGTCTTCGCAGGTTTAAGAATTTCCTGCAACCATGAAACCATGGATTCTTTACAAAGTTCTTGTGGATGCTGTTTCGTCTCCACTGGAAGCTCTTTAAAAGGTTAAAAGTGGAAAGCATGATCTTACAAGCTCACGACTTATAAAATTGGCGTCACCCTCAGCAGCATTTCTCAGTGTAAAAGAACCACCACAGATAAATCTCTGGTGGTGTGACATGCCATCCTGAGCAGTGACACCAACATTGAGAGTTACATCTTTATTGGATTTTCCGTTAAATCTTAAAGTGGATTCTTTTGGATCACCAGTGGTCATGAAAAAAATAAAATACAGAACAGTGTGAAGTAGTAACACTGGGGCTAAATACTTCCTAACCCAGATTGTAAATTCAAAGCAGCTAATCAGTGCCAACTACATCAGGAAACTAGCCCACAGATTTGATTTATAAGACCAAATGTTTTATTGGTTTAAATATTTTACTACATTATTTACATTAGCTAATTAAAGGAAACACCATGAAGCCATTATGGAAGCAAACACTATACTCTAAGAATGAGTGCACCTGCCAATCACACGTTGACATCACAGTTTTGCTCGACTCTCACAGCATAATTATCAAACTACTGATAGATCACAAGCGGTCACCTACTGACTGATCCAAGAGAAAGAAAAAGTACAAGATATTTGTAAAATACTGTTTATTTCTTGGATTTTTTAATAATGTATGCATTTACATTTGATTTCCCAGCTGTTGTCTTAAAAGACTTTGACTGGGACACACTAGAGTACTGCAACATAAAACACTCTTGCTAGCAAAACATCGAAGAAGGCACGTAGCCAATCTACCCCAAGTACAAGCTGCACAAGTCCTCCTAAACAAAGACTATTAAATCAAACATGCATGGAAAAAAAACCCAAAGCAAAAAACCCCGAGACAACCAGAAAACAGCAAAAATTAAAACTTGTATCCTTCCTTTATAGTTCATCCATCCACATGTACATTGATTACCCCGGCTTCCTCAGTAGCGTCCTGTCAGAAGAGACAGACGTTAGTGTTAGGATAAAACGCTTCCAGCAGTGACACAGGAACATGACGAAAATGCACACATCGTGTGAGTCACATTTTCAAGACTAGACGACTCACCACTGTCTGCTTGCTCTAGAATATTCACCACATTCTTTCCCAATTGCATTCTTGCTTAGAGCAACAGCTTAAGTGTTACGTTTGCATCATATAAATAAATACATTTCTTTACACACACACACAAATTTACATACGTGGAGAGTAGGACCGCGAGCGGGACCGGGATCTGTATCCTCCTCGACCATAGTAGGGTGAAGGAGACCTGCGCCTACGTGAACAGAGCGTAGGTCCCATAATGCATAGGATTACAACAAATAATCAAGCAAAAATAGCCCTTTTATGGTCACACAAATTCTTGATCAACCTGAACTTGCTTTGTGTTGAACAAAAGAAACATTCTTCCAGTCTGAATACTGTTTCTTCCACTTCTTTTATAAACCCTCTACTCAATTATGACTTTCATTAAGCACCATGCATATGGCCTTAAGCAACCCCCCCCCCCCCCCAAAAAAAAAATAAAAAAATAAACAAAAAACAATTTTTTAATATATACATACACCCACAGGACCTTATAAACTTCACAAAAGTGAAAAAGCAACTGATTGGCAGTCATCAGAAATCACTTTTTTTATAGAATAATACAACCGACATTGAAAAGTGGAATCCGCAAGACATGTACTTTCTGGTATTTTTGATTACTTGGTTGTGCGTTCCAGCTCACCCATTACGGTTGAGGTCAGGGCTCTGCACAGACCACTTTAGACCCCCCCCCCCACTCCAGCCTTGGCAAATCATGACTGTCTGAAACACTGTAAAGGATACTGCTCATATATTGATTTTGATAGAAAAGCAGCAAGTAGTCTGCAAATACTACTATAAAAATCAAAAGTGGCAACATACAAGCAGAGTTCACTCTATTAACTACATCCCATGATGCAACGCAGACAAAAAGCAAAAAATGGTTCACTCCAGCTCTGAACAGAAATGTAGTTTTCATATACAAACTTTCCATTTTTAAACAAAACATGTTCTGCTTGTAAACCTTAGCTAACTAATGTAACTGAAAGGCATGCTTGCTACAGGTGGAATTTATACATGACACACCCTTAGCTACCACTTTCTAGCTGCAATAGGCGGATTTTCTGATGTACCATCACCAGATATCTGTGTGAAGTAGAGACCATCACAAACTTTTTTTTTTAACAGCCACTCTGTCTAGACAACATGGATGTTGTCATACTTTACCATACTGTACTCATGTGGAGAGTAGGATGCAGTACACTGTGTATACTGTGCTAATATGCAGCGTGTGGAGTATCAGACAGCCTGTGTTCACAGACCTTGCTTTATACACATGGGTACACCATCATGCACCTTTTTTAGTTCTACAGAGATGGTATTGTAACTACAGAATTCAAAATCAGTGTAAATCAAACACATGCTTACAACTGTGGTAACAGTTTGGAGAACAACCACAAATGGCTGTGAAGGTACACCACAAACAACCAATAACACAGGCGATACCTGTGAGGTGAGGGATAATTAGGCCATCCGTTTTAGTTAAACAGGTTTTTAAATATGGTAAAAATTCTTAACTTCAATTTCACAGCAAAAACTGCATGCGACATTATTCTCACACAGAATCGATCAGACTGATTCTCATACCCTGCCGACTTCAGAAACTTGAGTAATACACACAAAAGACTCCTAAATTCACTCTGTGCTGCACTCACTGACCTGTAGGATTTGTAGTATTCCCGATCATCATAGCGCTCATATCCTCGATCATAGCCACGGTCGTAGCCCCGATCGTAATAGTCTCTGGAGCGACTGGAGGATGAGCTGGGCCTTCCTCCTCCTCCACCACCACCACCACCACTATTTAAGTGTGGAGAAAGACAAAAAGAAAAGTTGAAGAGGATCGGCATACTGGTGTACATTCAGTCTGCGAACCTGGATGCATATCCACAAAGGCCAAATAGACTCATCACAGCAAAGCAGGTACGACATCGGAAATTTTCAATACTTTTAACATTAAACGCAGTTCTCTCCAGAGTTGCATGCTTAAAAAGCTGAAAATTCCTGGCAGGGTTTGGTTAGTTACTCCAAACAAAATATGGTGTAACTTTAAAATTTAGGATATCAGCTGCAAAACAATCAGTAACTCAAAAATTATTCATTTCTGATGTAATACCCACCTTGCTGTAATGGATCACATATCAATTATAAAGAAACAGTTAACTGTAATTGTTACACATTCGTTTGGCTTGAAATGGAGCTTCACCCAGCCTCTTTTCCTTTACTATTAAAAATACCATGACACATGCATGCGAATGCATTAACGGTGTTTTGTGAACTGTGTAATCAATATTTACTTAATTTTGACTAGCACACCTTATTTCCCCTCCACAATATGACCAAAAACAAACCAAACACCCACCCCCCGTCGATGTACATCAACTAACTCACAGCTACATCACACATGGTACACATTATACAGAGAGGGCACGCTTCCACAGGGGCGTTCACGCCCACCCCATACGCCGAGAGTGCACGACATCAGTAGCACTCCTTGTTCCTTTAACACATCAATAATTTCAACACAGGTTGTATGAGGTCAATGTGAAATGTTTTTTTTTTTTAATAAAATAATGGCTGTTCGATCCAGATAGCTAAGTGAGCCAACATTAAAAATAGAGTTGCTGTCCCTACTGCTCATGACACAGTTAAATTGAGAATCTTGTCCTAGATCAGTGTGAATTGTGTGTATTGTACACTCACTAGGTGGGCCGTCCCATGTAAATCCCAGGTGTGGGGGTGTGTGGTCTCTTGGTGATGGAAAAATCCACTCTGATACGCCGGCCGTCCAGCTCCATACCGTTAGCTTGCTCTTTAGCCTGAAAACGTAACAGTTTTTTTTTGGGGAAACAAACAGACGGAACTGAGTGTCAGTAATAATCCAGAAACAAAGTATTAAAGCATCAGCTATTCCTGTAGAGAACACAAACACACCTCCTTAGAGTCCTCTCTGTTCTCAAAGTAGACGAAGGCAAAACCTCGCGAGCGACGAGACTGCTGGTCGTACACGATGCACACGCTGGACAGAGGGCCGTATTTGGAGAACACTTCTCTCAGGTCTCGCTCTGTGGTGTACAGGCTCAGACCGAACACACCCAAGCAACAGTTGGGGTCAGGATTTGCCTACAAGACAAAGGAAAAACAAGCAATGGAATTTAATTACCTCAAAAAGTGTCTGAATGAAAAAATACAAAAACACTCACACCATTCACAGATCTGGTAACTGATATATTGAATAGGAAGAAAATCTGGCTGATGTTGGTTAACAGATAAAACCAGTGGATGGTAAGATTTGGAAGGTGTCCCAGAATCAGCTAGGGGTTTTTAATCACCCCATTCACAACCTTGTGCTGCTACTTTCATGAACAAACACTTTCGGCCACTAGAGGGCCACAGTGAAATCTGACTCCACTCAGGATCCCAAATGTTCACTTTCGTGGTGGAAATGCACCTCCACACCACCCTATAAGCTTAAACCTGCTTTAGTTCAAGAGTTTGTGCCATTTTTTTATGTTTTAACGTTAGCTTCTTGCCTTTTTGTATTTCTGCTTATTATCTTTGCGAAATGACCAATCAGTAGTGTTTTATTTTTAAAAAGGAAAAACAACCTGGAAACAAAACCAACAAGCATTCCCAAATATTTCTCTTGCTGGGTGTGTTGTGTGAGATGTAATACTTTTGATCCTCAATTTAATGGAGTGTGTGTGTTAATGGGGGGTCCTGGACTTGCCGATTGCTGGTTTCGCCTAATGGCCGACTACAGCAGCTTGTGTCTGCACTTGTCAACTGCCCTCAGACAGATTTAGTTACTCCACACTTTGTCCGCAGCTTCCGATATCCAATTAACCGGGGTCCAAAGAATCGAGTGTATATATATAAAAAAAAGTGGTGTGTAGTATGATGGCATGGTTCGTACCCGGTTGCCAACATGCCGTCTACGGTTGGACATGGGCGAGTGGCTGCGACTGCGTCTGTACTCTCGGCTGTATGAGCGGCTGCGTGAGTGGCGCCTGCGAGAGCGGGAACGGGAGTGGCGACGGCGAGAGCTCCGGTGGGAACGGGACCTGTATGGGAAGCACACATTACTACTGTAAAAATATCACCATTTTACACACAGTAGTTTACACTAAACAATTTATTCATCTGATGAATCACAACAGCATGTCAAGATTCAGACTTCATATAATTGTTCCAAAAAGCACCAACAAATAATCCACGTATAGACATTTATAAAAATATCAACTATAGCTAATAACATTCTTACACCAATACAGTTGTCTTTCATTTCCAGGTTTTACTCTTATTCTTACTTAATGATTTTTTTGTGCTACAAACTTATTACCGACATGTGACAGTGAGCTTACCAGCCCAAACAGTGTAAAGCACTTTGCATTAGAAACGAAACTTAAATACAGACTTCATGCTAACAGTGTAATTACATGAAATTCCTTCTCCTTCATAAAAGATGCAGGTGAGTAGCTGCAAAGAAAGACTGATCATTACCTGGACCTGGACTTCGACCTGGACCTGGAATGAGACTTGGATCTTGAGCGTGAGCGGTGCGAGCCATCCTTGGATCTGCCCGGCGAGTTGCTGGTTGACTTGACAGAGCCTCTGGGACTCACACTCCGAGAGCGGGAATCCTGCACGAATCCAAACCAAAATGAGCGTGACAGAAAAAGAAAGAGAACTTCCCATGCATCCTGTCTTGACCCCAGTCCTCTTATTGACTAAACATGTTCACAAACAGACTTGTTAAAGCTGGAGTCGGTTTTAAAGTCCATTGTATTATGAAGGATTTTTTTTTTTTACAAAACACTGATTAACATTAGGATAGTTTACAATGCGTTGTCTTTATGACAGAAAGAGTAGCATGCAAACTTTAATGAAAGAGAGTTGATATTCAGACAAAAACAGACTAATGCACATTACTTAGCCCTCTTTCATCTTATCCACCCGAACACTTCTGAGATTAACTTCATAACTTCAACCAACATTCTGTTCTTCTTTCTTCCGTTTCTTATTCTGACTTCTGTACTTCATCTTGAACCATTCATTGCTTCCAAAGTGACAACACTCTACATGAGGGGAACTTCTTAGAACTTCTGGCCACACAGATTTAGCATGCACTCGCAAAATTCAGCCTCATTTAAACAACATTCGACTTCGGCCACCTTTTTCATTCTTCCCATCTTAACCTTAGTAGGAAAAACAAGAAAAGGGTAAAATCTGTACAGTAGGCATGTTGGTGAAAATGTAACATTAGTTAAAATAATCCATTGAGAAACGATATCGGCCAATATAGAGAATTTACAATTGAAAGCTAATAGGACCTAAATATATAATTGTTACAACAATAATTACATTTTACCCAATTTACCTGATTAAAGGAAAAATCCACCCCGAATGTCTAACATTACAATCCACAACACTGCCAATCTCTCTCATAAAAAACAACAACACATATATATAAAGTTTAAAGGAGATGATATGCTTTTCCACCATTTATCTGACCCATATACATTGGCGTTCACAAGAAACATTGGTATTCAATGATGCCGGTGGCGTCTACAGATCGGGATGTAGCAGCACCAGCGGCCCAAGATTACGAGTTCTTTTTCCTACATTGAGTACTTAATGCTCTCCAATGACCTTCCTGGGTTAAAATTATTCACAAAAAAAAAAAAAAAAGGTCAAAATAATGTGAAAGCCTTTAAACCTATTTCTACATTGAGAGCATTCCAAGAGTGTGAGAGACAAGCAAAGCCTATCCTGGTGTATGTCCTGTAAACGAGACTTGATTATTCAGAGCAACAAATTAAACAATTTTAATTACTGTATCTTCCAGCAAACCTCCAGCCTTGAGTGCTGATGAGCATTACGAAGTATTGGAGGATGAAGCAGGCGCAGTGCAGAAGATTCTACAGTGACAAATGTGGATCAGGACCTGCCAGAAATGTGAATTTGAAATGGACTTGCAAAGCTAACCGCTCATGTGATCGAGTTTTAAATTAAGCTGTGCTGTCTCACCACTTTTACACAGAACATTTGTGAACTATTAGAAATTTGCCTACATTTCATAATCAACAGGTAAATTTAAGTCTGTATGAAACAGAAAAACAACACTGCCCATGAATGTAAACAAAAACGTTTTTGCATACTCTAACTGACAAAGTGTTCAGAGCTTTATCAGACTTAATTAGGTCCCTTTGACACAGGCAAATAGCTGAGCTTACTATGCCGTGCAAAAACAAAATGCCAAGGGGCCTATTTGGCATGACTTCCAAATCCCAGCTGGCTCTCTTTATAAGCGTTCCTAACAGGGTACGCAGTAACAGTGTCAACCTCAGCCATGGTGCACTACTTATCAGGTGCTTCAATTAAACTCCAGCAGAACACAGTGACAGAATAGGAAGCTTTGCTTTAATTTAAAAAGAAGGTTAACAACAATGGTTTAACACTGTAGAATATAAAGCGGTTAATTTCATGTAGTATGAGACATGTTCAAATAAGTACTGTTACTAATGTGTCTCACCATGACCACGCTTAGGTCCACCGGCATCTGGTCAAGATTGAGTCGGCAAAGAACCCAGAAATTCTACATTTTCCTGTCCAGTTTTAACAGCCATACCCATATATGCTGTTAAAAAGTTAAATAGCTGCTTTAGACTGGCACAGCAGTTATTTAGTGTAGCCAACTCGCCATCAACCAACAAACACCAGCCTCATCTTATACATCAATAAATAGAGCAACCAAATTTTTGTGTAATGGCATCTTATAATCCCATCTGCATTGCTTGTCAAGCCCTGCGTGTTCTGGTCCGTCCAAGTCTACATAGATGGAAATTAGCAAAAACATTTTTTTGTCTTAATGCTTTAACACTAAAAATTAGCTTTGAAATCATTGGATTCCCCCGTTAAACACCACTGTCAATGTACTAGCAATTACAACATCCCCATGTGACATTACTGCTCAAAACGATAATCAAATGACAAGATTAGAAAGAGACTGGCAGGATTGCTGAACGAAATCCTAGAATTACAGTATAATTATTCACCAAATAGTGCCCGAAATGTTCTGTGATTAGTGATAATCTGGGAACCAGAGGTGAAACTCATACACTACATAGGAACATAAAAAACAAAATCAAGATTATGGTTTAATTTTTATAGTTGAAAAGCATGAAAATGGTCAAACATACTTTTATCCCATGCTTTGAAATAGTTCACCTTGAAAAAAAAACAGAAGGCCACATGGCATGGCTTTCTTTAATAATTTTTAATTTCTTAGATTTCAGAAATAGCGACTATGACAAACCAGATATTTATGTCCTCAGTTTTAGACAGGCATTACATCAATGAAGTGGATAATCCAGAATCATTGAATAAGAAAGCGTGAGATGGGCGTTCATTCAGAGGGAGTATCAGTGAGATCAGGTCCCCTCCAAGATCTGAAGAATTCTCCATATTATACAAAAGTCTAATACTACAAATGTCTCATTTGAAGAAATATTTAACATATTCGAACTGTCCAATGTCAATGATGGATAAGTCAACTCAGAACATCACACATTTTATAGTGGCAATCAGAAAAAGATGAAATCATGAATAATAGTAATAATAACAACCATCTGTGGAAAATAGTCAACCAATCAGAATGTGCTGTTCCTGTGTAGTGTAAACCAACTATCATTATCTTTCAGGGTGGAGTTTTCCTTTAAACGTCTGATAAATTCTCATTGTCTGCTATTTAGGATTGGATACAAAAAGTGTTAGCTTGAAAAAAAACTAATACAATTTTTTTTTTAAGAATGAATTAACACTTGCATTAAAACACATTTCCCTCGAGGTACTGCTGTGTTCCAGTCCCTTTAACATACCCAGTCTGCTGTAAAGGATAAAATAATCCCCAAACTAAAAGTGGTTTAAAATAAAAGTTACTGAAATCAAAAACAAAGTGCCAAAACCACTTCGGCTGCTTTTAATTCGGATTAACTTTAAATTAAATTCGAGTTAAACAGCGCAACCACGTGGTGTTTAACAACAAAATTGGACATTTATAAAATAATAAATTTCGTGTTGCACAAAAACTGCCACAGTGATAGGAATTGGCTTCTAAGAATAACCTGAACGTATTTTATAACCATTCATTTCATTTTTTGTAATATATTTGTTTAAAATGTATCTGTAAGGCAGCAGGGCTGAACACCAAACAGCCAAGTACTCACTCAATAGGGGTCCTACATAGTGTGCAAGATAGCGCCTTCCTCACCTTATCTAGTGCACTAGACTGCGGCTGATATACATACGAGTCAACGCCATGTACAAGGCCTGACGCTAAAACAAACTAAGCTAACTGAATCCACCGCCAGGCCTCGGCGCTGTAATAAACACACTATTAGTCGAAAATATAAACATACAACATCGAAATACGAACAAATATAAACCCGAGAACTGGATACGTTCTAATAGCGAAATTACATTAGCTAACTTGCGAAGATGCTAGAAGGTTTAAGACAATGGATTCCGTTAATAAGCTAGCAGCGTTATTCACCGCGGTTTTCTTTCCCTCGACTCGTCGTTTAAAAAATACGTTCCTCAAAAGAAATCGTTATCTTTACGTACTTTCACCACAAACTCCTTCTCGTTGTCGCTCATGGCGGATCAGTTCTGTATCTGTAAATGAACAAGTAGAGAAAATTAAACAGCTATTATTAAATCGATCTCCTCGCGCTACAAGCCCAACGGCCAGCTGCTAGCACTGCCCTAAAGCTCCACCAACTGTGCGCACGTACGCACACAAGCTCGTGCGTCACAAGCAACTCGCTGATTGGATAATAGGAGCCGGCTGGAATCTTCTGAACCAATCAGCGTGTAGAGTGTGGCTTTATCCGGAGTGTGTGTGTTGGGATGGGAAGGCATAATGGCGATTTTTCTGATTCACACTGACACCTACCGTTCAGGCGTGTGATTACAAGTACTGTGTCATAAGTACTGTACATCTCTATTTTTCTCTGTAATATTTTTTTCTCTTACCTCTGCATTTTTTACATTCTCCTGAATTTATGTCTTCTTTCCTTTTTTGTTTGCATTCTTTTGTTTATCTAATTTTTTGTTTTATTTTTCTCCCTTTTCCATCCTTCCAGCAGATTGCCTTTTTAATTTCCTTCCCTGCTTACTTCCTTATCCATTCATTTTCTTAAAATGGCTTTATCCCAGTTAGGGTTCTGGGGAGGTTGGCGCCTATCTCAGCCAACTCTGGGCGAAGGCCGGGTACAGCCGGGTCACCAGACAATTGCAGGACCGACACATACAGCATTTACACTCACTCTCACACCTAGGGGCAATTTGGAATAGCCAACTAGCCTACTGTGCATATTTTTGGACTGTGGAAGGAAACTTGAGTACCCAGAGGAAACCCGTGCATGCACAAAAAGAACATGCAAACTTTACACAGAAACGTCCAAGCTTGGAAATCGAACCCAGGACCTTCTTGCTGTGAGGTGGACATGGTAACCACTGTGCCACAGTGCCACCCTGCTTATTTCCTGTCTTTTGTAATTTCTTTTTTTGTTCCAGTGTTATTCTTTTTGTTCTTAATTTTTTCCTGTTTTCTGTTTGATTATCTAATTTTAACTTCCTTTCGTCCCTTCATTGTATTTTATTCTTTTTTCCAATTTTTCATTTAATATCTTTCTCTCTTCAGATTTCTCTCATCATTGCTTGCTCTGTCATTTCTGTAATATAAAATTATTAAATGATTCACATAAGACCATGCTGTCATCTCCCTGAAATAAAATTTAAGAGCTCATGCCACCTAGTTTGTTTGCCGAGGCAAAAAACTTTTTCCTTCACTAATTTTGCAGTGCCATAAAATGCTCATCAGGCGTCAGTATTTCCCAATTAAAGAGCAGCGTTGTTCTCAGTACATTAGTAAATCAGTGATGCAATGAGTCTTTAAACTTGTAGTAAAGGACTAGTAGGTTTAATTTAGAGGAAACCAAGTTGCTCACATGCTATCTGACAATGGCACTAATTTTGTTGGAATGAGAGGGAATTGAGTGAGGTTCTGGCAAAGTTAAATCACAGCAAGATACAGGGAGCACTGCTTCAACATGGAATCAAGTGGAGTTTCCCAGATGCAGCAGCATCCCATCATGGTGGTGTTTGGGAGTGAGTTATTCGGATGATCACAAAGGTGCTCCATTTTATTCTGTGTCTAAAAACACTAAATGATGACGGACCGCATACAGTTCTTTGTCAAGTTGAGGCCATACTAAATGATCGGCTCATCACTAAGCTATCTGAGGATCTTAACGGCCTTGAACCGCTTACACCCAATCACATTCTCTTTCTGAAAGGCAAACCTAATGTACCACCTGGACTGTTTGTGCAGCAAGATCTGTATTTCGAGCGATGGTGGAGACAGGTCCAATATCTCTTGGATCTGTTCTGAGACGAATGGTGCAAGAGTATCTTCCATTGCTTCAGGAAAGCCAAAAATGAGCCAAGAGAAAAGGAGTTTTGTTCGCTGGGACATTATCTTAGTGGTGGACTCAACAGCTCCTCGAGGCTGTTGTTTGCCAGTGAAGTGCTGGAAGCCTTTCCTGACAAAATGGTTATGTGTGATCTGTCCGTCTCAGGACAAAACGCAGTATTATGGAAAGAGCAATAAGTAATCTTTGCCTGGTGATGGCAGCCTGTGATGTTTATGCACTAATATGGTATGCTATGTGTATAACTACCACTCAAGAACCATACCTGGCTCCTTTATTTGTTTGTTTAATTGCTTAAATTGCTATGTTTGCACACCTTTAACAATTAGGGGTCAGTGTGTAGGAGCCAGGTTGTTAACTTGTTGTTTTGTTTATAAGTGTCATGCACATTTTTGCAGACAGGTAGCAGTGTTTGTCCAGGTCTGTGGTTGTGTCTATGTAGTCAGGTGGGTTAATCAGTGCAGGTGCGCACGCCAGTGTTTATTCGTGAATTGTGACTATGAAAAGTTGTGCATTGATCGGTACAATAAAGCAGTCTATTTTAACCACCAGTTGCATGTGATAAAATAGGTTTGGCCAGTTTGCTGTGTTTGTGCACTTACACTTCCAGCTGCACCTATACACTGGTATGCACACAAGCCCTTCAGACCAGCATGTGCCAATAGTCACTGAAGTAAGGCACTATTGAGAGGTCAGTGGTTTTATAGCTGCACATGGGCAGTGGTGGCGTAGTGATTAAGGTGATGGGTTACTGATCCGAAGCTCAGCAGTTCAATCCTCGCAATCACCACTATTGGGTCCTTGAGCAAGGCGCTTAACCCTCAATTGCTCAGTTGTATTAAAATGATAATTGTAAGTCGCTCTGGATAAGAGCGTCTGCCAACTGCTGTAAATGTAAGCATATCCACTGATGACACATATTAGCAAAACAGGAGCTACTGCATTCATCTTATTTTTCAATAACTCTCCAAAATAAATAGTATTCATCCTGATAAATTTAAAAATGTTGCCCAAATCTGATTAATGAGAGCCATCATAAGTCAGAAGGTTAAGAGAGACGAAGGATGAATTTTTCTTTATTATCTTGTGAATTACTGTTTAACCAGTGAGTCAGAATGATATATATCTAAACAGTAATTTACAGAAAACAGACAGCGGCTGTACAGTACTTCACAGAAGAAATTTGTTAGACACTCAAACTTCTGCTCACCATCTCATATTATTGCAATTATAATAGTAGTAATAATAACTAATAAATAATTTTCTGTTAACCCTTAAACAGCACCATCTTCAACATAATTTTGTGAGAATAAGAGACACAAATGTTGAATTATCGCTATGAATTTCACTGGCAGCCCTCTTAGATAAATGGATTAGCTGGGATTACAAATACAGTTTGGTGAAATATCAAGTTGATGTAAATGTATACTTTGCCGAGATATGCTAAATTAACTCGAAAATAATTAGTGTCTGTCTTTCTCTTCACTACCTTATACCTCATATATATATATATATAAAATCCTGAGTCGATTTTCCGTAAGACAGTGCTCAATACAGTGAAGTAGAGCTAAATATGTGGTAT
>JBCNYG010000009.1:8595704-8607881 GCA_039654305.1 Porochilus rendahli | reverse complement strand
CAACAAAGATCCAGGGTTTGAGTCCCGGGCTCAGCCAGGCTGCTTCTGTGTGGAGTGTGCTTTCCTCTGGCTACTGCGGTTTTCTTTCACAATCAAAAGACATGCACATTTGGCTAACTGGCTGTTCCAAATTGCCCCTAGGAGTGAGTGAGAGTGTGAATGATGTGTATTGGCACTGCAATGGATTAGCGAGCTGAACAGGGTATACATCGCCTCTGCCCACAGTCTCCCTTTGACCCTCATAGAAATAAGGGATTAAGGCAAATGAATGAATGAATGTAAATATATCTGTGTGTACACAGTGTGTTATGAGCACAACCCACATGTGATAAGCGCAACTTTAAGGCAAAAAAAGCTATTAACGTGTTAATAAGATCAACGCAACTTAATGATAATAATAACTGGTGTTTCTCTCATGGAGTGCCAGGTACCCCTCCACACAATATAAATAATGCAGCAAACAGGCCCAACATGGTTACGGTGTGCCCATGTGGTAGTCATAGGAAGTGGCTATAGTTACGTGATTGTAAACACTTTGTGAAGGCTATTTCTACAGGACTTCAGCAAATCAGCCACATACTAAAACCAGTGCTAAACATTGTAGACCTACAAGAAGGCATTTTGTCCTAGGCATTCAAAATTCATTTCATCTTTGGGACAAGTTTGATGAAAATTTGAGCATGGATGTGGCCAGGCAAACTATAATAAAATACTAATAATAAAATAATAATAATAAAAAACTAAAATAAATCAATAAATAAAATTATTATAATAATGTTATTAGCATGTAATATGGGCAAATATTCTACAGTACACATTACTTTTTATTGCATTATGGCTATTAAATATTTTGCATGTAATTTAACTTACTGTTTACTTTTAACAAGTCCAGTCCTTTTTTTTCATTCTGCTGATGTTAATATTTGCGATTTTATAAAAATAATAATAATAATAAATTGAGGAAACCGGTTTGTAAAACTCTTGCCGGTCTTAACTTGCTGAGTGTGCAATGAATTTTAAAACTGGAACATCTTTTTGCAGCAACTGAAAAAAACAATACTGTGTACATCTATGCAAGCGAATTGGCTCGGCAACGTGTTGCCATGCACAGCCACTGTTTTGAATCTAGTCATCTACACAGTGTGTGCACATACAAACGTCTGGTGTGCTAAACTATCGGAAGTGATACTATCAACTATACTATGTGTGATAGAACTGGTTTTACAGTTTTCATTTTTGAAAGTAGACACTTCAGATTTGCATGCAAACATTCTCAATCCTCAGCTGATGGCAGTAGCATCAAAAGCTACCTGGGGGTCCAGTCACTTTTCCCAACGTAAAAGTATTAAAAACTAAAAGTATTTGAATTTTTTAATAAAAAAAAAAAGTATGGCATGTTTTGAAAAGCCAAAATTGTAATGGTTTATAGAAAACTGAAATTAAAATAGTGCAAAATATGTTTGTTTGTTTTTTAACCGTGACACATGCTTGCGTTATGGTAAAATATGAACCTACTGGCGTTCTATACATTCTACGGCTTCTGTAAGCATCATATCTCACAAAACATAAAAAAGTGCATACAGGATCCCAGTTCTGATCGCACCATATTTCAAGACACATGAACAAAAAGAGTTCCGGCAAAGTCATCAGAAGTATGAGAAACATTACAGTGAAGGGGTGTTAGGACTAAAGTTCAGGTAAAATGCCCAAGCAGGGAAAAAGTTTGTCAAAAAGAGACATGTAGGTCACAGTTTAATCAAAGGAAACAATCATTCTTAGAATCACGTTTCCTTTTAGCACTTTCCATGTAAAGAACGGTACTGCTCTGTCTGAGCTCACAGCGCACTCAGGTGTCCGAGACACCAAGCTACAGGATGTTTCTAAGTAATAATGATGTAAGATAAGAATTTTATATAAAGTGTGCTCTATTACATGTGCAGGTGAAGTCAACATCTTTCAGTGAAAATGAAAAAAGCAGGTAGGAACTCAATCACTATGATGAATTAAATGGATTGTTAACTTACGGTCCGGCTGGCAAAACGTCCAGCTGCAGCTCAAACAGGAAGTGAACAGCCTCAGCTAGCAGGAAGTCCAAAAATCCAGACACAACCCAGGTTCCAAACAGGAAGGACTTACATCAGTACGTGCAAACACAAGAGTCCACATCAGTCACAAGAAGAGCAGAAGGTGAAAAAAAATAATAAATTCTGTTAAAAGTTTTGATTAAAACATTTAAGTGTTTAATGTCAGGATAAGATCTCGTTTTTATTTCGATGACATTTAGAAACGATCAGTTTGTGCTCCCATTCCATCCTGTCTCCCGAGGTACACCGGGAAACACTAGCTCTTCTAGCCCTTTAATAACACTGTCTGGTCACATCATTAAACTAACTCACGTTCTTTCAAAAGAGCGGAACGAGTAATGCTGACATCATGCTGAAGGCCCAGAGGCTTCTCACACACAGAAAGAAAAGCTAAAGAGCAGGAGAGGGAGAGACAGACAAAATGAGAGAGACAGAGAGAGAAAGAGATAAAGAGAAAAAGAGAAAAAGAGAGAGCGAACGAGAGAATGAATGACCATGCTGAGCTGTGAAACTTAGTATATGTATATATCTATGTAGTACACCTGACCACAACTAAGTGTATGTTAGAATGCAAAAGTATATGTGAGTGTATGTTACTATCTCTTTAAAACCATCATGTGTAACATCAGCAATTCCTTCTGGCATCATCATTCCATGCCCGTTTTCAAATTGTACGTGAGTGTAATGACACTGCACATGCTCAGAAACATGTTGCCTTTCTGACTGGCTGTTCCAGCCTGGTAATAACACAAACTCGTTAGATTGGCTGGGCAACATCACTGACCTGTGTAGCAGGACACATTATCGGCCAGTGCTGAGCTGCACAAACAACAAGCGCAGAAATCGCGGGAAGCATTTCTTTTTGTTCCTAAACCAACTGATGACAGAAAGCCAAGTTGGAAGAACACTAGCTGCATAAGTCTTTTTGGATTTACAGTTACTCACATCTCTGGCAGCATTCTCATCCTAGGAGTCACTAGAATGTGTCTCACTGTGTCCAAAAGAGGCGGCAACTCCGCCCAAGGTGTTGATGTCACTTATGGAAAAAAACTACGGCGAATTCTCAGAGTTCAGCCCCCGCTAGTAATCCACGAGAATAAAATGACCCAGTTTTGTGCTTTTTGTGGTCAGTTATGTTAAAATAAGTATAGGTATTTCTTAAACGTATTTGATACGTACAAATTATGCTGTAAGGACGACCAATAATGGTACTCTTTAAATGTACTATATAAATAAGGTTGGTTTATGCAGAATGCTTACTGCGAACTTGCGACTACCAAACCTCCTCTCAAATATCCGGAAGTTGTAGATAAGCAGACTGCTACAGAAAGTGTCTTTTACATCAAGACAGATCAACCTCCCAGACAGCAGCCTCCACAGCTACACACATACACACACACAGAATTTTGGGTGAAGTTTTGCAAGGCTAGCAACACTTTTGTACAAATCAGAAGTGTAACGTTATCAAACATACCACATGACTTAAGGATGAGTGCAGCTGTACACTGACCTGTCTGTGGTGCGTGATCGCCTGCAGGCTGTAGACAAAGAGCTTCTGGTACTGAGGCAGAGCCACAAGCAGCAGCACAGTGAAGGCAGTGGGAAGCAGCAGCAGGCTCTTCGATATGGGAGCTTTATCTATTAAACACACACACAGGGAATGATGATAATCGTGCCAAGATGCTTGCAAAGGTTAAAAAGTTGTAGTCAAAATAAATACGTGGAGGCTGTTGTGATTTGCCTTCTGTATTAAACTTGGGTTTGAATCTATATTAAAATCCTCACATTCTGCTAAACTATATACATTCCCATGTGATGTGAAAAAAGTTAAGAAAGAAAGAGCACTGGACGGGAAGAACGTGAAAACGATGGCAGGAAAAAGAATCACCACAATTCCAAAGTCATCCGAGGACTCTCTGGGAAAAAAGGATGGTATACCCTCTCTCCCCTGTATGTGTCAACAACATAAAGCAAACGCAGGCATTTTCTGAGGTCATGTATGCGGAAGTGGACGGATAGCACCTTCTTCTGATTTATGATACATGAACCATATGAGGCACGATTCAAGAAATTTGTTCCAAGACTGTTACATTTGTAGTTGAATTAGTTGAATAAATGCTGATTAATGTGAAACAAGATATGAGGCATTAAGAATAATTGCAGGATTGCCAAAAAGTGGATCTGGGCAACATACTAGCAAACCTCTCCCCAGATGAGACCGCAACGGTTGCTTCTTCAAAGCCCAAAGCTACAGAGCACGGAAGAAACACCATGTCTGAATGAAGGCTTTCTGCTGAGGCCTCTTGCTGTGTATCCGAGATGAGTAGAAAAATGAACCAAGGTCACCAACTTAGCCGCAACAAGCCTGGAGTAAACAGTCTGTCTGCCACTGTCTTTTACACTAGGTCAGGAATTAATGCAGGCAAACCGCAACACAGAGCTGACTAGGGTATAAAAGCTCTCGCTCTAGGGGGATTTGGGGTCTTCGAATGCTCATTTGAAAATCACACTTGCAGCATTGAACTGCTAAATGCTGATTTAGCTGATTTAACTCTCTGACTGAATAAAATTGTTCCTGATTTTAAACCTACGTCTCTTGGTGAATTGAACTGTGTCTGCCACGACAATAACTAGATAGTTAGGTAGATACACATATAGATAAATAGCCAGATAGATAGATGGGATAATAGATAAACAGACAGATAAACAGACAGATAAATACATAGTCAGATAGATAGTCAGATAGATGGCACATAGATTGATAGACGGATAGACAGGGTGGAAGAAAAAATCAGGGGTGTCCGGCACCACTGGCGGCGCTGTGTGTCTTGGACCCATGAACTGAAGAAGGCCTGTGACCTTCCGGTGTGAAATGTCATAATGGCATATATTTGGTCCTTCATAAATCTTATGCAAATCGTTGGACCTTACGATCACGTCCTCGAAATAATTATTGATCATTAACAGCATCAACATGAATATGAAAATGGATACAGAAATTGTAATATCTATGGAATGAGTGATCATATTCCCGTTAATTTAAGACATTTGTAATTCTGAAATGGAGAACTGTTCAAAGAAGTCATCTCTAATGAAATATATATTTAATTTTTCATGATTATACCGATAGAAGAGCTATTGTATGATTAACTGCACTATTTGATTATCTGATGCTTAATGTGACTACTGTTTGAGGAATTTATTTACTGAAGTGACTGTAAGATTATTTTACTTTCTTCCATTAACTCTGTACAAGAACTGCTCGATGACAACACAATGTTCTCAGCTCTGGGAGCTCGACCAGGTGGTGTTAAGCTATGTTCTTCCAGGTCACTTAAACACAGGCGGTAACTACAGGGTTAGAAACAGTGAAGCAATTGGGTTTCGTTTTTTTTTTATTGCTAAGCCAGCCTCAACATAGTGAAAAGCCTAAAGTAAACAATCTATGTGTCCAATCACTAAGTGTAATACCAAAAATTAATGATGGCAAACTTGAAGGTATAAAAAAAAAGGGGGGGGGGGTCTTGATGGTTGGTTAGTCATGGGTGTGAGGAAGAACGTTGGGGGTCCAATCAGAGCTAGAGGATGGTGGACGTAGTCCGAGGTCCTTTCTCTGAACAACTTCTTTGATTTTACAGAAGTTACAAAAGACAGATAGATAGATATATAGATACAGACAGACAGACAGACAGACAGACAGACAGACAGAGAGATAGATAGATCGACAGATGGCAGAAAGATAGACAGACAGATGGGCCATAGATAGACAGAAAGATAGACAGATAGAAAAATAGACAGATAGATAAATGGCAGATAGACAGAAAGATAGACCGATAGACAGATAGAAAGATAGATAAACATACAGACAGATAAACAGGCGATAGATAGATAGATAGATACATAGATACATAGATAGATAGATAGATAGATAGATAGATAGATAGATAGATAGATAGATAGATAGATAGGCAGGCAGGCAGAGACATAGATATATAGATACAGACAGACAGACAGATACAGATATATATAGACAGATATATAGATATAGACAGACAGATAGATAAACACGCGTTTCAGTTGTTAGCCGAAGTACAGAATGAATGACAGCATGGAAGGGCCATGTCCTAAATCACGCCCTGCCTCACTATGAAGTAAGTAGTGCTCTTACTCCTCACAGTAACACACATTGGTGTTCTTCACAGAAACACTTAACAGCAGGTTAGTGTGCGGTTTAGGACGTGGCCGATGATGTCTCGCCACTGACAGTCTGCTTTCACGCTAAAACGGTCCACGACAAGATTAAGGTGTGATGATGACTTACACAGCCCTCTGGACCCGGTGGTGCTGAACATTGTCAACAAGAACCTGACGTGACCACAGCTACACAAAGGCACTGAGTTTTACACCAAGAAACTTAATAGAAGTTAAAGGGAAAAATCGGTAGCAGGAGGTAGACAGGGAAATGGTATCCAGAATGGTAGCCGGTGAGGGACAAACTTCGTCTATGAAAAAGGCGTTTGTCGAAGTTTGAAGGGTTACGATTGGAATCTTGCGCATGCGCAGTTAATAAGAAAATATTAACGTACTGGCAACTATACAACATTTATTTTTTTAAATGTTTTCCCAGTGCGTATAAAGAGTATAAACTATATTCATAGATATATGTATATTGATTGTTTTGTTGTTTTAATAATAAAAGAATGTTGATTTGGTATCATTTATTTATAAATGGAATTTATTTTAAGGGTTGTTTTGCATTCATTCTTTTATATTTTATTGTATTTAGTGTAATTTGTATTATTTAAAAATACCTGCTGTATTATTTCTAGACTTTGCATAGAGTATACAGTGGTATACACTACACTATATACTGTTTTATTTAATCTTGTTGCATTATTATGATGACAAAATATATTCAGAGAGTGCAAACCTCCACCAAGCACATCATTATTATTATTATTATTATTATTACTACCTCTCACCCAGAGTTGTTTTAGTTGGACGACATCCTACCCACGACCCTAATTAGGTTTAAATGGTTCAGAAAATTAATCAATGAATGCATGAATAATTATAACAACAACAACAACAACAACAATTATAATTATTATAATGATAATAATAGCCCTGCGTGGCCTGGAGAGCTGTCCAGGCTGTACTCTGCCCTCAACAAAAAGCTTAGATGGGCGCCAGCCTCCCTGCGGTTCAGAAAATTAATGAATAAATAAATGTATGAATAATTAAAATAATAATATTTAGTATATAATAAGTACACAATAAGTACACTGCACCCTCTGCTTTGCCACTGCTGTAATACAATATTTTGGGGAGGTGAAGCATACACCCACACCCACACACACACACACACACACACACACACACACACACACACACACACACACACCTAACCAAAAACACAGTCTCTAATAATATTAACACGAAGTATGAATAAAATGTTAACCTCTTTAGCAATCACGAATTTGGGTCATGCTTAGCCAAAACCTTGCACAATACATGTAGTTTATCACAATTATGTTTGTTTTGTGATTAGAGTTAATAATTTTCCTATATTTAAATTATTACAGTTGGTTGCCCTGATAATCTCTCTGTTCATCCCAGGATTTTTTTTTTTTAAAGCAGGGTTAAGGGCCTTGCTCAAGGGCCCAACACTGGTTATAGTGGGGATTGAAGCACTGACCTTCAGCTCAGTAACAAATTGCCTTAACCACTAAGTCACCACACCTTCCGGTCTCATTGTTGTGTACTCCAAAATAACTCACCAAAATAAACTAAAACTGTAGATAAATTCAATTTGTACAGTTAATAGTCCCTAATAATATTGTATTTCCATGTGACATGTAAGTATTCCTCTCACTAAGCGGATCCCAATGTAATGTCGATCACCATTGTTTTGGAGTGACTGTACAAATCAATAGTTAGCGTTAACGTTGAGTGATAATAAATAAATCTTGCCATGTCCAGTGTTATTGTAAGTGCTACTGTTTCTTCAGTCGTGTTCTGGTTTATGAGTTGCTTTCTGAAATAACCTGATGACAGCATATGATATGATATGCCCTGATTTAATCCGAGAGACAATGGGGTAAATATTCAGATTCCATATCCATATAAAGAAATAGTCTGTATCTATATCCAGTTTTGCATACATGTTTACCTTTCATAGCAATAACAGATTACTTTTAAAGATGTGCTGTAATAATATTACCACGTGTAATAAGTTGTAAAATTTGTATTAATCTGTAAATCATTTTTAGAGTCTTCGTGATGCATTACTTATGTTTGTCCACATGGTGGCAGCACAATCAAACATTCTGAGTTCTTCAGACCTAGCAAACAGCAGCAACTTGCAAAGATATAAAGTTTCTGTAAAGTTAGCATTTGGTCCCGGTTTAGTGATTTTTGGGAATTCTTTCACAATGTTCTGGGAACAGTCTGTTTATATTAACAAACTTAGTGATGTTTCTAAAACATATTGGGAACTTTAGAAAACTCATGCGTTTTGACACCTAACAAGGAATTTAGTTATTACATACTTAAAACTACAAGCTAGTGTTCATCAAACATTTTTGTAATGGTCTCTTAGAGGAACATTTAGAAGTTTGACAAAGAGTTGTGTGTGTGTGTGTGTGTGTGTGTGTGTGTGTTCCACTAAAAGCCACTTTATCCTTTATTTAAAGGGAGGTTGGAGCACATCCCAGCCAATTCCAGGGGAAGGTGGGGTACACCCTAAACAACACACTAGACCATTGCAGGGCCAACTGACAAACAACCGTTCACACCTAAGGGCAACGAAGAATATTTGATTACTGTAATGTGCATGTCTTTGGACAGTCGGAGGAAACCAAAGCACCCAGAGGAAACCCACGAAAGCATGAGGAGAACAAGCAAACCCTATGGGTACAGGTCTCAAACCCAGGACCTTCATATTGTGAGGAACAAGTACTAAACAAAGTTGACTGACATGTTCTACCTGTTGACTACATATCTACTGTTGTGTTTGGAGCATACATACATAGGATTGTAGGATTAAAAGAGATGTTGATCTATTTTTAAGATAGAAAAAAAAGGTAAAGTATGGTGGGCTTTTTAACACACAAGCCTAAAGACTCATCTGACCCGAGCTTATACAGGTTTCTGTAGTGTGATGCGACTACGAGTTCAACTCCTCTTGAATGATCTGATAGTCCATCGCAGGTGACCTTCTGAATATTATTACTGGTACCCATTTATACTGCTGGGTGGACAAAGGCACACTTGTATTTAAGACCATGCCCAGTGGTCTTAGCATGCTGGGGGTCTCAATAACGATCCCAGCACCCTATCTATTATACCACTGTCCCGATCTATAAGAACCTTATAGGAAGTTTTTTTTCTGGGTTTGACCATGATGGCAACAAAGGCCTGTTTATGTGGAGTTTGCTGAAGTTTTGTTCCCTCCAAAGTTCCAACGATGTACAGATTAGGTTAATTGGCTAAGTGTGGATGTAAGTGTGAATGTTTGTTTCTCTATGGGACAGATTGGTGACCTGTCTAGTGTGTTCTCCAGTTCTCACCTAATGTCAGCTGGGATTTCTCCGTGACCCATAATACATAAGCGGTATAAAAAAAATTAATGAATGAGTTGTCCTTTAACCATAAGAGAACCTGGTGTTTCAGGAACAGTACTGATTTTGTTAATCAAAATACCAACTTTCCCTGAGCGTTAAACCAAATGGAAATGTTAGCAAAACATTCTGTGTTCGCTGGCTTATTTTGACATCCTGCAGTGCAGCATTGCGTATCTCAATCGCAGAGTTTTGCTTAAATTTATGATTTTATCACATTGATATAGTAGTAAAAACTTCATACAATCAACACAGTGTCCTTTAGCATTCTTAGCTGTAGCTTACCACATCACCGTGCCAACAATCTACTTAAACATCCTGTCCAAAAGCCACTGTTGTCTTGCGAAATTTATTGGAACTTTCACGGTATTTAAATCAGAAAAAGCTTACTCGTGTGTATTGAGTCGACAGGTTTACAACAGATGTATTGATGGTTACATTTTATAATTTCCAGCAGAGTTTCTACTTAATGGTTAAACCATATATGACCACGCTAAATAAGTTCCCCAAATACTTAGCTACGCCGCAATGAGGTAGAACAAGTTGTGTATTACTTTGACGTACTATTTAGTGAGGAAATATGCAGTTTGGGACAAAGCCAATAAAAACAAGATGGCCTCTCTTTTTAGTTGACTTTGAAAGCCACAGCGACCAGCTGCTTCAAAGAAAAAAGAGAGGGGGAAAAAAGGCAGAGTGCCAAACATCAAGCTGCCTACAGCGAATGAAATAATATAGGTGTTTTGTTTGTTCCCCACCACTGGCTTTGAGATAAATGAGTGTGTTTGTGTAATGGCCATCTGGTGGGGATGTGAGACGTGTTGCGGGTTTGCAGAAGCTAATCGGCTAATTGGACACAATAGTCAGTGACTAATGGAGGCACGTGAAGGCGGCCAGCTGGAAGTGGTGAACATGAAGCAGGTTTTACTATAACTGCTGTTAAGCTGTGGTTAACTTACTCAATACTGGATTAGTGTAGTGTGTGAGAGATGTTCTGAGGTGTGTGTGTGTGTGTGTGTGTGTACACGGATGTGTAACTGTGTGACTGAATTTTATACTATAGGACCATCAGTGGTGTGTGTGTGTGTGAGGTACATGTACACACCATTTGAAGTTGCTAGGTACCAAATTAATCACAGATTGTATGTAGTTTCTCTGTATCCAGTGACGTTTCTCCCCACAAATCCTTTACACTGTTTACATATTCCTCTCGTCCTATAATGAAAGGAATACTCTAGGAATTGTATCTCAGTCAACTAGAATCAACTAGAATCTAGAATCAGTTCACCTCGTCCATAGTGTAGGTGTCATCATTACATACAAGATCTTGAACCTTGAAACACTTGAGCCTTATTCACTTACAGAGTCACATTTGTAATGAAAGACTAAGGGCAGCTGTTGATGTTTTCCTTTAAGCTTAAGCAGTAAACAGAACTGGAACGGCACTGTGGCCTAGTGGTTAGCAGGTCCACTTCTCAGCAAGAAGGTCCTGAGCTGTAGTCCTGGGCTTGTGTGTTTTTGTGTGGAGTTTGTACGTTCTTCCCGTGCTTGCATGGTTTTCGTCCCACAGTCCAAAAACATGGACAAAAACACTAACTGGCTGTTCCGAATTGCCTCTTGGTGTCGATGTGAGTGTGAAAGGTTGTGTGTGTATTTGCCCTACGATTGTCTGGTGGGAAGTTCAGGGAGTACCCCGCCTTCACGCAGTGTCAGCTGAGATAGACTTCAGCCTCCCTGCAACCCTAATGAATCAAGGCACTCAGATGGTGTATTGGAGACATGAGAAAAGACATTACACTTGTTTTAATGATAAAATCACGTCTATTGTGATATTTTTAGAGCAGTGATGCTGGTATTGTTTTTATTGGACACTTCTGTTTTCACCCTTTACGTGGAAGAATCCTCTTCTGTACCTTCTTCTGTACTTCCACATGTTCTCACTTGACTTGGATTAAACAGAATTAAAAACTTATATATAGTATAAGTAAACTTATATATAGGTATACAGTATCTACTTAGTATATACTACACAATAATGGTGCAATCTGATTGTTTCGCCACCTCTGCATGATTTATAATTATGCACTGAACTCAAGGGGGTGTCACAGAGTATTCTTTTTTGCGACTTCTCTTGAGCCTGAGGTGCATAATTGTATTAGTATATACACTGCCTGGCCAAAAAAAGTTGTACACTCTAATATTTTTCTGGAAAACCTTTTGATCACAGCATGAAATCTCCATGGCATTGTTCCTCTAGTTGGTCTTGTCGAGGCTCAGCAACATTAATGTACTGAATGTACTGAATGAGCAGGTGATCACATCGATGGACTTTTTCTTCCCTGATGGCACGGATATAAAATGGGGACTCAAATAGTGAAAGAGTGGTTCAGGGAGCACGAGGAATCATTTTCACATATGTATTGGCACCCCAGAGTCCTGACCTTAACCCTATTAAAAGTTTTGGGGATGTGCGA
>JBCNYG010000009.1:8579980-8592887 GCA_039654305.1 Porochilus rendahli | reverse complement strand
CGGCTGAGATGGGCGCCAGCCTCCCCGCGACCCTAATTAGGAATAAGCGGTTCAGAAAATGAATGAATGAATGATGGATGCAGATGAGACCCCAGTGCAGGCATGAGCGGAGCAGAGCCTATGAGCTGTGAATCAGTGGCTCGTTAAAGCCTTTACAGAGCTCTGGTAGTACTGTGCAGAAACATAATGAAAAGCAAATTAAAATGAGATGTTTATCTTATTACAGTTTATATTTACATATTTTAACTATGACACTGACGCAGGTCAGATAACCTGTGCTGTGAATCAACTAATAGCACTGAAACTCTGTAGCTAACTTTCTGTTCAGTTCAGCGCTCCGTAAAGCTGGAAAACACGGTAAAATGAACTAAAACGGGATTTTTTCTTGTTTATATTTACGTATTTTATTCATGAAACTGAGGCAGATCAGTTGAACTCAGTTCACTAGGCCACCGCAATCATCCCATGATCCCCGCTTTTTCCTGTACAATGTCGCAAGGAAGCTGGAGTGAAAATCCCAGCTGACTCTGGATGAGGGCGGGGTTCACCCTGAACGGTGAGGCTAACAGCTGTTTAGCTAACAGCATCTGTTCAGAAACAAAAGCAGAGTAAAGAAATGAATGGAGACTGCACTCTGTAAAGGTGTTTAGTCCCTACTACCAGAAACACACAACAAAAAAACTAAAACAAGATTTTAATGGATTATATTTACACATTTTAAGCAAGGGGCTGAGGCAGACCCTTTCAGTGAAGTAAATGCTGTGTGTGTGTATTTTGTTCACCCTAGTCTTTAAGAATCAAAATGAAAAAGTGCACCCTAAAGGTGTTTTTGTACATACATAGTATAGGAAACGCAAGAAAATCAGCTAAAATAAGTTTTTATGGTTTATTTTTTTTATTCAAAAGTTAATCATGCTCTGCTCGAGTGGCCAAGACAAGCTGATAGGGTCTGTAGTTTGGATTCAAGCAAATTATCCACTTGAAATAAGAATTTATGATCCCGAGATAGCAGACCTTTCAGATCATGCCATTCCTTTGTGATACTCATGTACATTTCCTCCCTTATGAACTTGGGATAACACTTGAATCAAAACAGTGGACAAAACCTCACGGTTTGCGACAATCACAGATTCAGAAATACTAAAAATTCAAATCTCGTATCCCTTCCCATCCTTATATATCGTATCCCTTACGATATATATATATACCTATATAAATATACATTACTGTCAACTGTGCCACTTCTCCTCATTCCATCTCTCCATCCCAATTCTGTCCTTTCCATTCCTTCACTCTATCTCTCAATCCTTTCTGTCCTTCCCCATATCTTTGTCTTCCTTCCTCCAATCTCTGTGTTTCATTTCTCCATTCTGTTGCTCCTTGCCTTTTCATTTCGTCTCTCTCTTCTGTCCTTTCCTTCTCCCCATGTCATGTCTTCATCTGTTTCCTTCCTTGCTTTCCTTTCCTTCCCTTCTTCCATCCTCTCAGGCTTCTTTCTAAATCCAAGTCTTTCCTTTACAATATCTTTTTGTTCCATATTCCTCCATCTAATCTCTCCATTCATTTGTCAATTCCATCTCAGTCCTTTCTCTGTATTCAGCTCCATTTCTCTATTCCATCTTTTTATTACCATGTCATCCATTCTCTTCATCCCTCTGCATCTTGGCGCTCTACATCCCATATCTCCATGTTTTATACTCCTATCTTTCTTGTCTCTCCATTTGTTCTCTTCAGTTCTTCACCATCCATCTCATTTCTTTTTACCCCGCCTCTCTTCTTTCCATTCAGTTCTCCACCCAATATTTACACTTTTTTAATGGCCACCACAACTCGTATACCTTCCCATCCTGGCTCTTTTCACTTCGTGATTCTGTTCTTCCTTTCTTCCCTCCACCCATCCATCAATCCATCTTTCTCTCTCTTTCTCATTGTATCCATCCCAATCCGCCCAGCTGCCCATCCCAACTTTCTATCCTGATACATCATATCACTTTGGGTCCAATCTCTCCATTCCATCAATCGATTCCATCATTATCTCACTCTATTTTATTTCCTCATTCCTCTTTATCCTACTTTACTCTTCAAACTCTCTATCTTACCTGTCCATCCTTTCCCACCTCATCAGTCCATGCCGACTGTCTATTTCATCTGTCCTTCCCTCTTCATCTAATGTTTCTTCATCCCTCTTTTCCATTTCATATCTCTATCCCTTTCCATTCCGTTCCATAGGCTGCCGCTGTGTAATCATATTCTTAATCATATCATCAGCCCAATAAAAGCGGTTTGCAATGACAGGCCGCTGGGATCAGATTATTTCTGACGGGACGTGACTCACGTCTGCGTAAGTTAATGAGATGATCGGAAACCGAATACAGATGCTCTGATGAAAGCCACAGCGGCACCATTAGTTTTTACGACAAAGCCCTGAAGGAGCAGGAAGGGACCCTATGGAGTGTTTTCACCCAGGTTTAAGACCAGTATTGCTTTTCAGCTATAAGGTTATGATGTATGCAAACTGAACCCAGATCTGTGTAAAATACTGAAAGCGGGGTTGCTCTCCATATGTTCATACAGTGGCCCCATTTTTTCCTCCGTCCATATTGTTTCTATTAAACACAAAACATATCCAAACATCCGCCTGGCAAGGTAATAATGAGGAACTGTACCAGACGGCCTTCTTCTTTTCCTTCTCCTTCTTCCTGCTTAGTAAATTATTAGTCATATAAATAAGACACATGGCACTCAAACTGTATCTGAAAGCATCGTAGAAAATGAAATGTAATGAAATGTGCTTTGGGAAAGAGTACTATTAAAAGTATTTTATATCCAGAAAGTTTTTTGTAAGTGTAATGAACATAGAATCAATTTTATTGAGGAAGTGTACTGTTCAGTTTAAAGCAGACATAAAAAAAAGACAATTAAAATGAGTAAAAGAGGGGTTTGGCCTAGATGCATGGAGTCTAAAATAAAACTAAGTAAGAAAAGAAGGATGCTTTTAACTCTCATACAGCCACTGTGCTGACATGGTGGTTATTTTTTTAATAAGGTGTCACTACAAATTAATTAATACATTAATGTCATATCAAGATCTATTTCATCTCCAAAAATACTGAACTCTTGGCAAGGTTTGTATTTTAAATTGAACAAGGTGGACATATCAATTTCATTAGACTTTGACACCATGGGAACCTATGCATGGAACAGACTGATAATATAAGATAGATCAGAGATAATCATATGGATAATCTCATGGTTATATATAAAACCTCAATTTTGTGATGCAGCATAAAAATGACATAGAATTTTTGTGATATGATAATTTTTGTGATGTGATAAGAGTACCGTTCAAAACTTTGGTGTCACTTGAAAAAGTATGTTTTTGTAAGAAAAGAAAAATTTGGGGGTTTATTCAATTAAAAAAAAACTCACTAAAGGAAAGCTTGATCAGAAAGACACTTCTAATGTTGTATATAGTATTCTCTATTAGCTACGACTGGATTTTTATTGAAATATATACATAGGTCTACAGTGGCACATTGTGTTAACTAATACAAGATGATTAAAGAAGCATCACATTTGGTGTTTTTCCTCCCTGATAAAAATCTGGAGAATGTTTTTTTTGACCATTGTCAATGTCTTGACAATATTTGATATTCATTCATTCATTCAGTCATTCATTTTCTGAACAATTTAATTTGAATTAGGGTCGTGGGGAGGCTGTTGCCCATCTCAGACGCCTCTGGGTGAGGCCAGGGCGCACCCCGGACAGCTCTGTATTTTATAAAGTGTTTTCATCGAAAATGTGACGTTTTCTGGGTGACCCCAACCTTCCGACAACACTAGTAAGTCTTGGACTTTATAATCAATGACCCTGAGTTGCTTGGTTTGTGAAATTTCAAAGTGATCATTATCTAAATATTTTTATATTATATGTATAAAAATAAACCCAGTCGCCATCTCACCTCAGAGTCACCATACACTTATCAAATACGGAAAACTGCAGAAAATAGTAAAAGTGTGGCATAGTGCATGTTGAAGTGACACAAAATTGCAACTCAAGCTAAACCTGTAGGTTTACGGTAGGGGTGGAAAAAGTACTGAGAGACTACATTAAGTAAGAGGATGTATCCTGTATAAAAACCTTAGTTACTAAAAGTAAAAGTACGGCGTGAGCATCTACATTTAAACGTATGCAAGTATTAAACGTATGCAACTCAAATACAGTAGCATCTACATTTAAGCGTATGCAAGTGTTACAGAAAAAGCAAACATTTTTAAGTGATGAAAAGGCCTGATGTTCATAATGCTAAATGTTGACCATCTAGTTTGGTAAGTTCTCAGTCATAAGAAATTATTCTCACTGATTTAACAAAGCAATGCACAAAACCAAACGAGCTACCTAATTTAAATAATTAAATGACATATCTAATTTACTAAATGCAAAGTTTGCAACGTTAAAATGGAACTATACGGCATAAAAGGTAGTTTATTCCCTTGGAAATTTACTTGAATACGTGCATAAATATATAATTAGTGTAATAATTTAGTAAAATGTAAATCTTCAAAAATACAAAAAAGCACGATTACGCATTTCAAATACTCAAAGCATTTTTCACTATTTCTAAAAGACTTAGCTAGCTAATTTAAAATGCTCAGTGTTCGACATGTACAAGTAGCAACAATCTCGCTGAACTGTCAGTACTGTAGCATTAGTGACATGATCAGCGAACATGGAAAACAGTATATTTTTTATGAATAGATCTTCCACTTGAAAATAAAAACATTGATCAGATGATGATGAAATAGACAAAATCAATCCAATTGTACCAGGAGCCTTCTTAACAGGAATGTATATGCTAGCTAGCGAGCTAGCTGACATGGAAGTGAGGCTTGTTTGGGGTCTATTTTTGCACACAGAGATAAAATCATCAAAACATTTGGCCATGTTGCATATAACATTTCAGTTACTTCATATGAATTTATTTATTATTGACAGTTTTATTACAACTATATATATTTAATGTAACTGCATTATATCTTTCTTGTCTGCTATTTCTTTAGTAAACATTTCCTTCCAAGTGGGAATTACAAGTTGAAGGGCTTTTTTTTCTTCTTATTTGTCTATTTTTTTTAATTCAGAAGGCACAAATCTTCCAGTTCCCCCTTTAGTCAACAATGAATCATTGGTACTGATTTATAGGAGTGCTACAGTACTAATGATTGGCTTTTACACTGTAGCGGCCTGCTAGCGTGTTAATCAGTACGATACCACCGCCCTGCTCTGTGGTCTAGTGATTTGAACACTTGCTTGTATCCCGTCGGTAATCATTGTTTATTAGAATACATTTTCAAAGAACTCTATGGTCATATAAGCAATTGGGTCACACCCAGCATCATAAGTAACATTACCCAAACTCCCCCCCATTTCCTTTCGTGAGTTTGCTAAATGACCATGTTGAACCATGTTCATTTGATTAGACTTACAGATGCAAGTTATGTGACGGCTAACAACAAGACTGGTGTTAATGTCTGAACGCTGTGTGTCTTCTTGAAATAAAAGTCCCTTAGTGCAAGAGTGGCAGGCTATCTCTTAGGCATGATTAATGAAAAAAAAAGGAGAGAGAAAGGAGAAAAGGAAAAAGAGAAAGAATAGGCATGTCTGTGGCTGAGTTAAACTCGGGGACAAATTACTGTGTGCTTTCAGTAATGAAGAAAAGCCAGATTTGTAGTCAGCAGTGTCTCCTGCTGTTTGCTTTGTCCATTAGAAGGAAATGAGCAGATGGTTGTTGGCCTGCGCTTGTCCTCTCTCACTCCCTCTCTCTCTCTCTCTCTCTCTCTCTCGCTGTCTCTCTCCCTGCCTATCGCTCTCTGTCACGGTTTCTCTTTTTGTCTTCCTTTCTGTACGTCTTATTCTCATGGGCCTTTTCTGTCTGTGTCTATTTCGCTGTTTCTCTGCCTGTCTCTTTCTCTTGTCCTTCTACATGCCTCTGTCCATGTCTGTTTCACAGCTTCCATGTTACTTTCTGTAGTTTCTTCCCCCCTCTTCTGTCTTCTGTCACTTCTTCTTTCATCCTGTTCCATCCAATTATCTCTACCTAGCCTTGTCTCTTCTTGTCTTTCTGTCCCTTCTGTCTCTCTGTCTGACTCTCCTCCTGTCAAACCATCCCTCCTTTTCTGTCACTCTGTTCCGCATCCATCTTTCCCCCTTCTCACCATTAATTGTCCACTTTCTGTCTGTTTTTATTTCCCTTTTTATTCCGTCTTGTCTTTCTCTCCTTCTCTCCCTTTCTTTCATCGGTGGTTTCGTCCATTCCGTATTTCTATTTCTCTCACTGTCATGCCACTTCTGTCCATCGTTCATGTCCCTCCCTTCCTCCCACCCTCCTTCCCTCCCTACCTCCATCGTGTCCTTATTGTCCATTAATCTCTCTCCTCGCAGTCTGGCCAAGCACAAAGCTGACAGCGAATACCCAGGGGACGACAGCGAAAACAAGCCAGTCCAGCTGTCAAGAGGCGGCCAGGAGATGTCATCTCGGGAACACACACATATACACACATATAGGTCTGCAAACTTGTGCATGCACCCGCACACACACACACACACACACACACACACACACACACACACACACACACACACACACACACACACACACACACACACCAATAAAAGGGAGCGACAGTAGTGTTGGGAAACAATAAATACTCATTAGGGAGCAGTTAAATGGAGAGATGGTAGAATGTGACAGAGATGTCTGAACAGTGTCCACCAACATCTGCTCCACGTACTGCTGACTAGCAGCAAAATCCATCTGAATGGCTCCCTTCTGTGGAGAGAGTGTAAGCTTTCACTAAAAAGTTGTTGAGGCATCAGTGCTCGTGACATTTTTTTTTTCTTTTTTTGCATTCCTTGGTTGTCCCACAGGACTCGCTGCAGCTGGAGTGCCAGTTTTTAATTCCTCATGAGTATGGATATATCTGAGACTGGCAATATAAGTACATATACAATACCAAGGTTCCCTACAATAAAATATTGCACATTGACAAAAGTGCACTGTGTGTAAGACGGTCGTGAGCAGAAGCCCTATTGAAGATTTGAAACTGCTGTCAACTGGATCCAAACAAAAAGGTGTGGATCCATTACAGAATCACTTATATTCACACTTTCAGCCCCGTGAGTGTCTTAACACTTTTTCCTCCCCTTTTAGCAGGAAACAAGGTGTTTTTTTTTTTAAGTAAGCAAACTCTGGGATCGGTAACATTTCTTTTGCCATCATTTCCTGTATCCATCATCATCTGACTTAGCTAGCAGCAAAATGGATTGGAATGGAAAGCGTGTAAGCTTTTACTGAGAATATGAGGTATCAGTGATGGTGAGATTGTTTTCCCAGCATTCGTCCTTCATGTCCCTAAAGACTTGCTGCAGCTGGAGTGGCACTTTTTGCATCGGCAACAGCATGGGCTTCATAAAATGGCAACCCAAATTCACAGATTTATATACTCTATTATATATAAAGGTTCTAAGTATTTCAACACTGTCAAACGTTAACACTTAAATGTTTAATGAGTAGGGAGACTTTGGGCAAGGTTTTGTCACCTTCGTTGGTCCTGAACATAAAATATTTTTACTCTTGGTATATATCTGTATCGATACGTGTCTGAGACTGGTGTTATAAGAGTAGCACGGCTCCTTTCAGGGCAGAGTCAACTTCAATAAATAAATAAATCTCCCCTGCATTTCCTGACTACGGTCCAGAGGAAAAGAAGGAAAGGTTAACACTGAGCGTTATTTTCAAGACCTTTCACTCGATCATTTCTGCATTCATTTGTATCAGCTGTATTGTTAGTGTAATTATCTGTTGAACGAGTTCATGTTCCATACTCACAATAATGTCTGGTGTTGTTTTGCTTGGTGAAAGTTTGTTTGCCTGCCTGAGTTGGATTGTGTGGAGTTATGTTTTATGTGTGACCCTCTATTTTTTGGGTTTGTTTATTGGCTTTGATATTAATGATAAATCTCTTTTTCATATCAGGAGCTCCATTATCATGGTGTTGATGAAATACTGATTGGTCACAATTTGCAGACTGATTAATTTTCTATAATATCAGGTCAATCACAGGTTTACTCACTTTAGTATTTAACCTTTTTTTTATATATTGAGTGGAAACTTTCATAGAATTATATAATAGAATAACTTGAAAGGCTGCCGTGTCTCTGTGTTGATGATTAGTTGTTATGAATCGCTGACTTGTATGACGATGAGCTGAAAAAAAAAAAAAAAGATTTAATTTATTTTTATTAACAAAACAGGAACCCCAAAAGTAGAGGATCGTACACCACTGCTCATCCTCGCGCTGAATAAAAAACACACAAAGCTATCTCAGGTAGACAGACTGACTTGCTGGTGAATAAATGTTCATGGAGCCAACACCAAAATCAAAAGTTTCACAGAATTGCAACTTGTTAAATGGATAATTTAACTGAGAAGTCATGTGATAAAAATGATTTCAGAAATCAGGTAGTGAAAGAAAAGGTGGTGAAAGACAAATCCTGGCTCGGTCAACTTTCAGCAGAAACATCTACCGGGAGCTCCTCTTTTAGGCAGTAAAGCTCCGAGAAGAAGTTGATGTGGTATTAATTGAAGGAGTCTCCAGGGTCATAGCTATGTAGCATTCCAAGATAAAGCTAAAAGAACTGTTTTCTAACACATGGATAAGCAATTTGCCCTGACTGGAGTCTTGATAATATGACATGGTGTTTTGAGATGCTGGTACATACTTGTTTTGTGACATCACAAAATTAAGCATTGTCACAGCAACAGCCCTTTCCAGACTCTTACTACATTTCCCAGTTAACCCTTGCACCACTTCCAGTCACTGATTAGCAACACTATATATTGTATGGACCCTATGAACTCATGCTAACTGCAAAGTATTTTTGGTGTCACATGTTGTCAGTTCATATCAGGCCTTTGCTGTCTGATTGTGCTTTCTGTGTATAACCCAGCTTGTTCCTGTTACTAGTTTACTGTATAGCCTGTGATATTGTACTGCTGTGTATGACTGCTGCTTACCTTTTCAACTTGGATTTTGGATTATCTTTGATGTGCTACTCGTCTGATCATTTGAGCTTTGCCTGTTTACTATTTATGAATGTGGAATGTACTTCAATATTCTCTGCATCATTAAACACTTTTATCTGCAAATGCGTCCAAAACCGGTTTCACCTTCAGCTTCAATCACTACACATCAGAATACATACTCACTCACCCATTTGTCAACTGCCTACTCCAATTAGGCTCGCAGACAGACTATAGTCTATCTCAGCCTACACCGGTGTGAAGGCAGGGTATACCCTGAACAGCTTGCCAGACCACACAAACACAAAACTATACACACTCATACCTAGGGGCCTAATGTGCAAGTTTTTGGACTGAGGAAGGAAACCTGAAGTACCCAGAGGAAACCCATGCAAGCACGGGAAATCATGCAAACTCCACATGCTCATATGAGCCGAGGACTCAAACCCAGGACCTTCTTGCTATGAGGTGGATGTGTTAATCACTAAGCTATCATGCCTTCCTGACAAAATAATACACTGTTCAAACTGGTATGGTGGAAACAAACTGGGTAATTTACAAAAGACACAATCAGACATCAAAGGCTCAGTATGCACTGGCAACACCATTCATTTACCGAACCATTTAATCCAACTAAGGCCTTGGGTATCTCAGCAGACTCTTGGCAAATGCAGGGGTACACCCTGAACAGCTTGCCAATCCATCATAGGGCCAACACACACAACTGTTCACAATTTCAGTCACAAGTAGGGGCAATTTGGAACAGCAAATTAGCTTGGTGTGCATGTCTTTAGACTGTGGGAGGAAACTGCAGTACCTGGAGGAAACCCATGCAAGCACAGGGAGAACCTGCAACCCCCAGACAGATACACCTTGCAGAGCCCAGGACTGGAATCCAGGACCTTCTTGCTGTGAGGCGGACATACTCACCACTGGCAACATGTGATTCATTCATTCATTCATTCATTTTCTGAACCGCATATTCCTAATTAGGGTCGCGGGGAGGCTGGTGCCCATCTCAGCCGACTCTGGGCGAGGACAGAGTACACCCTGGACAGCTCGCCAGGCCATCGCAGGGCAGAAACACGCTGACCGCTATGCAGCCTACTCTTAATGAAAATTAGCAATGGTTCTTTTATATTCCTCTCATCATGCTCCATAGCAACAGACTGTTATAGTTAGCAACAGTGTGTTATAAACAAATAACAGACAGCTGAATGCCGTGACTAACCAATTAGAAGCAAGTATTTAAATCAGCCATGTAAGAACTATGTTTCTGACAGGTAATTAAAATATTAGCTAGCCGCACTGTGCAAAGAAAAATTCATGAAATTATATAATATATAATATATATAATAATTCCAAAGAGACATAGAATTACAATCATTCCATAATACAATAATACAATAACAAGAGTCCCACAAAGTACTCACTACTTGGTGAAAAGCCCTTCATCACAGGAAGAGAAACAACCCGAAAGCTCCTGGAGTCCTCACAGATATGAATAAAGTCGCCTTGGGCTAGCAAATGGTGAAGAGCTAGCACCCCAGAAAAAGAATCAGCTCTTGAAGTCAATTAAAAATGGTTGCCATTTCAAAATGCCATAACATAAACTACTTATTAACATCATCTGCTCGGTCAGTACTGAGAAATCCCAGCCCTCAGATTTTTTGTACTAAAGACCTCAGGCTGAGATTCCTCACACTTGGTTAATAAGTAGGTTTTTATAACATCCACTCCCAGTGGAAATGAGCAATTTTGCATTCTGATTGTCTCTTCTATCACCTAGTAGAGAAAAACTAAAATGGCGGAGTAATTTGCGGAACCTCATCTACTACTCCAAAAAACAAACAAACAAACAAACAAACAAACAAACAAACAAACAAAAAAGCAAAAAGCAGCCCACAGATAAAATTTTTTGAAATAAAAGTATCCTGATAGTAAGATTGTTTTTTTTTATTTTTTCAAGAAATATTATTATCGAATTTTTATTGTCGTTGTTGTCTGATTTTCTCAGTTTGGTAGTTTGTCTTGTTTTATTTAGACACCAAGGCACGTAGCTCACAAAGCAGAAATGATCTTGTATAACTTAAAATTTGATTAAATTAATAAACATTTTTATTTCTTAAAATCCAGTGGATGCGCCAGTTATAAAACAGTTCATGTATGATTCAATTTTGTGGAATAATTGCTATTTATTAAATCAAACATTATTAAAAATTTTTATGTAATATTTGTTAGCTCGTTACAAATAGTTATGTTATGGCAAAGGTGGTTCAAAGGTCAATGCTCTTGAATACTGATTTGAAGGTCAAGAGTTCAAGGCCCTTAAGTGGCTCTGCTGTGGGGTAACGATATCATGACTGACCCTGAGTACTGACTTCCTAACAAGTTAAGATATGCCAAGAAGTGCATTTTACTGTGCTGTAGTGTGTAATGTTCAGTACTTGTGTGAAAATAAAGGTTTCTTCCTTTTTTTCTTAAATAATTAGGTTAATTATTATTTACTACTTAACGTAGTTAAGCGTACTTAGCGTACTCCCTGAACTGCTCACCAGACTATTGCAGGGCCAACACACATTCAACCATTTGCACTCACTCTCCTACTGAGCATGTTTTTGGACTGTGAATGGAAGCCCGGAGTACCTAGAGGTAACCCATGCAAGCACAGAAAGAACATACAAACTCCAAACTCAAACGCCTGAGCCCGGAAATCCAACCCGGGACCTTCTTGCTGTGTGAGAGGTAGTACGTGAAGAGTTCAGTTGGTCCTAACAGGTCTGCCGGTAGTAATCTTCTTCAAGCATCTTGGTTTTCTTTTTGACTGGTAGATTTTTTTCTTCGCCCTAGCGCCCTTTCACTGTAAATGCCAAGGTATGCAGGTTGGATAAGAAACCACTCCTATCTGTTAACACATCGCTGAAAAAAGACAAAAAGAAGAACTGCACACACGTACAACTTAAATGCCTTACGAAAGCCTTGCTTTAAAACAAAAGTACACAGAGTACCATCACAGGATACCACAGTATTAACACCTTCTGTCCAGCTGATTTCATGCAGCACTGTGTTTTTGGGCTGCTTCTGTCTTTATCCAGCAATTCGGAAATCTTCGCAACAACGACGTTGTAACTCACAGCTACTCAATTACAGTAGAGACTGTCGCACGAACAAAACAGAAATGCTAATCCTAGTCCGTTTGTTTTTTTATCACGAAAGACTACACATAAGGCACAGTATGTACACCTTCTTTTACTCTCACTCACTCGTTCATTTTCTGAACTGCTTATTAATACAAGGGTTGCACGGAGGCTGGAGCCTATCTCAGCCGACACTGGGTGAAGGCGGAGTGCACCTTTAAGAGCTTGCTAGACCACTGCAGAGCTACATGAGCAATGCCAAGCCCGGGACTCAAACCCAAGACCTTTTTTGCTAACATGCTAACCCGACACCCTTGTGCTGCCGCCTGTCTTTATCCTTTAGTAGGGTCTCAGGGAGTCTGGAGCCCATCCCAGTCAACTCAGGGTGAAGGCAGGGTACACCCTGAATACACACTCACACACAGATTCACACTAACTTTCACACCTAGGGGCAATCAAGAATATCCAACTAGTCTAATGTGCATATCTCTGGACTTTCGGAGGAGACCGGAGCACCCAGAGGAAAGCCATGCACAGGAAGAGCCCTGCAGAGGACTTGAACCCAGGACCTTAATGCTGTGAAGTAGAAGTACTAACCACTACACCAGTGTGCCACCTATCTATCTATCTATCTATCTATCTATCTATCTATCTATCTATCTATCTATCTATCTATCTATCTATCTATCT
>JBCNYG010000009.1:8519649-8531374 GCA_039654305.1 Porochilus rendahli | reverse complement strand
CACACACACACACACACACACACACACACACACACACACACACACACACACACACACACACACACACATAATAATAAAAATGCTGCTCTAATTTTAACCAGCCATTCACACAGTGTATTATTGTCTTTGCACATTGAGGCACTCTCCTGGTGCGGACCTTTTCGTTAAAGGTCAGCGTGTTCGTGTGCCTCAGATTCATCATGACAGCCTCAGACCTACTCAGACTAATGCGGAGAAGATCGAGTCTATATTCGGATTATTAGCACACCCATACAATTGAAGTAAATAAATCTACCTTCTGTAAAAGGGATGTCTCATGAAAATTAATGAATCTTTTCCAATCTTTTTGCAATTCTTTTTTTTAATGATGTACTGTCCTAGACAAAAGAGTTTTTTGAGTAATAAAAGGTTCCTCACTCTTTAACAGGGTTCTACTTGGAACCTTAACAAGTCCCAGAATTATTTTCCTTTCATATTAAAAGATTATTTGCTTTGTTTCAGTAATTATTTCTCTAGTGGCACAGTGGTGTAGAGGTTAGCACGTCCACCTCACAGCAAGAAGGTCCTAGGTTCAAGTCCTGGGCTTTTCTCCCACCTCCCAAAGACATTAGTTTATCTGGCTGTTCCAAATTGCCCCTAGGTGTGAGTGTGGCTGTGAAAGGTTGTATGTGATTGCCCTGCGATGATCTGACGAGCTGTTCAGAGTTTACCTTGCGACAGGCTTCAGCCTTCCTGTGATCCCAATTGGATTAAGCGGCTTGGCAAATAAATGAATTAGTATTTTATCATTTCTGATTGGTGGAAAGCCATCAAATAATTCTCAGCTTGGCAAATGACTGAGTGAGTGAATCCATCACAGGGCAACACAAACACACAACTATTTACATTCATGACAACATTCAAACTCACCACAGAAAAGCCCTCACTGGTTATGGGGTTCGAACCTAGGACCCTCTTGCTGTAAGACAGAAATGCTAATCTCTATGCCACTATTTCGCCCCTATTATTATTATTATTATTATTATTATTAGCAGTAGTAATAGTAGTAGTATTGTTTTAATGAATTAATTAATGAATTTGTCTTTTTTATTTTTTTATATACCAATAATGACATGATTGATCCAAAATGCCTAAATTTGATTAGAAATTTCTAAGAGGGTATACCATGTTTATAAATAAATAATAAATGTGCCGACTTAATCAAAATTCCACCCCATTTGCTACGCCCTTTTTAGCCCAAACGCCTCATCATGTAAATTGCTTCACATTGTTAATATTCTCTCAGAGCTCAGGTAAACTTCTCCAACTTCCTTCGCCCATAAAATATTACGATTTAACTATAAAGCTCAGTCCAGTTCAGAGGTTATCTACGTCCTACGCCTTGCGCTCCTCTGAGAGCATCCTCATCTCCAGCATTCTACTTTTCTGCTGATTCTCAGCTGCTCATACAGGATTTAATAGAGAAAGTGAAGAAGTGGGGTTTGGGGAGCGCCCAGGCTGTTCAACTTCATTAAGCGTTCATCTATTATCAGCTGATTCCCCCCATTATCCTAGCGTCCTGTAGGAATCCTATTTCTTCCTCCATCAAACCCCATTATAAATTTTGCGGAACGTTCCGCTTATCTGTCACCTGAAGCCCATGAGAGGGAACACACTAATGGGCGTGTGTGTGAAGGGCTGAGGCTCTGGAGACATCACACCTCAATCCAGATCAACTCAACTCCTTGCTTCCTCTTCTCTTTTCTTTTCTTCGCTTCTCCTCACTTTCTTTTCTTCTCACCTCTTAAACACAGTTCACTTATTCTCCTTCCTTGTTCTTCTTCTTGTTCTTCTTCTTCTCAAAACTCTGGCTCATGGCAACATGGCTCATCTAGCCACATACATGCATACTCTTCATCTATATTCCAGAGCTCTCCGGATGGACTTTTCCTAAAAGAGGACCCTTCTGTTCTTAAGTACTACTTAATAATTTTGCAGGTCTCCTTCATTGGGAGCAACTTTTAAAAACTTATTTTTCAGTACTGGCCCTGCAATGGACTGGTGAGCAGTTACCTACCCTGACTTCGCCCAGAATTATATAGGCTCAAGCCTCCCTGCATGCCTAAAGCCTAAGCGGTTCAGCGAATGAATGAATGAATGAATTTTCAGTCCTAATTTCCTAGCCTTGAAAATGATTACAGGTGGATATGTTTAGAGGAATGCCCTGCAGCAAATTCAACAGAGGAAAAGCATTGACCCAGCAACACAGTTACAGAAGGATCTGGACTGTGCAATCAAGGTTTAGTATGAAAGGCTACCCAATATCATCGAAGCCCAGTCACTACAGGCCTTTACACACTCAGCACTTAAAGGAAATCATGCACATTTGCAGAATGAAGAGCAATAAATAACACAAAAAGATACTGTTTAATACTACAAGATAATGGTCGAGGGGAAAAGAACTCTGGGGAGTCGACAGGCATCAGGTCTTAAAGACCATGATAAATAAGAAGGACTTCACCAGTTTGTTGGAGTGAAGATTCCTGTGCCAAACAGCAGATACTACAGCTGAACACATGGACCAAGGACAAATATGATGATAAAGATGAAGACGATGAAGAAGATAAAGATGATGATGATTTCCTTTTTTAGGCTAAAAGCCAAGCACCTAGTTTTAAAGGCAATGGTGTACATATACTATACCTGGCTTCAGATAGATGAAAACTATTAACACTTACATAATTTGCACTTAAGCCGAAATAACTATAGTCTACTCTTAGTGCATTCTAAGTGTACTCATTTTTGTGGCTGTTATAAAAAAAAGACTGAAGGGACCACTTGAAGAACTATTTACTCCTAAGGTTCTCTATTGTCTTATTAACCGATACTTTTGAAAAATGGATGACCGTCAGTATATATCTGTCCTTATGTATAGTCACAGTTTGGTTGTGCTTACTCTCTGTAGCAGGTTGAGAAGCCCAGCAGTTCAAAAAACAATCTCCATTCCTTTGAATCAAGGGGAACCTACTCAGGCAGTTCGGGCACCTCTTAAGGATACCCCCTGCTTGGCTCCTGCTAGAGCTCATCCAGGCATGTCCCACTTAATAGAGGCCCCAGGGTAGACCCAGGAACCGCTACAGGGAATTTATCCCTGATAATTGGCTAGGGAACATCTGGGGACCCCCTCTGGAGCAGCTGGAATTTGTTAATAGACAATAGTACATCTGAGTTTCTCAGTTGGTTGCCACTGCAATCACTGGCAAAAAAAAAAATTGTGCATGGCCAAACACATTCATGAATATTTGCACTTGTTTGCATGAGCATCGGTAATAAGCTGCATCTTCAGGAAATGACCCTGGAGTCTATTCTATACAGCTATTCTTCTTTAACCCCTTGCAGAAGGGGATACTACAACAAGGGTAGGGAATAGGAATGAGCACTTCACAATGGGCCTTTCTGAATATCATAGGATTGAGAGTTGTGAGCAAGGCTTAAACCATGACCGCTGTTCACTTGCAGGTCGCTTTGAATAAATCAGCCAAGAGTGAAACACGAAGTGTGAGGTTTATCACTGTTTTGCTTCAGTCCCAATTTGGTGCAGTTATCAATGTTGAAACCCAGCTGTCTGTTTAGCATCTTTCACAAAGGGTAAGAAGGACACTTCCTTGCTACATTCCTCTGTGACACGACAGCTTGAAAGTGTCCAGAGCTTTCCACTTCCTGCTCGTAGGGCACAGCTGTTCAAGGGACCTCTATTTATCCAAGGATGAGCTCACATCCTGGCAATCAGTGCTGCTAAAAACAGGGCACCAATCATATCTGGAGCAATGCCTGAGTTCCAGTGTGACGTTATTTATCGCAGAAACGGTCAGTCACTCATTCTGTCACTTAATGCAGGTGAATAATTTTTAACAATATCATTTTTTCTTGAATCAGTGGGCGTCACGGTGGTGGAGTGGTTAGCACATATGCCTCATAGCAACAAGGTTCCCAGGATGGTTGTGTGTGTCACCCTGCAATGGATTGGCGAGCTGTTCAGGGTGTACCCCGCCTTCGCCCAGAGTCAGCTGTGATAGGCTTCAGCCTCCCTGAGACACTAATAGGATTAAGTGGGTCAGCAAACAGATGGATGCATAGGTTCCTGATTGTACATTGTGTCCCATCCTGGGTGTGCCCAGAGATCCATGAATAAATGAAATGAATACATTTGGCTAAAATTTCCTTTTACATGCCACTGGTTTAAGAAATTATTATTATTTTTAGTATTCAATCATCAATAATGTTTAAATGTGTTCTAAAGTTTAAAACTTAAGAGCAAATGCTTGTTCAACACTGGATTGCTAGACTGATGTTCTCATTCATGAGAACTTGCAAAACACATCTTGCAAGGAGCAGTTCCAGGATCCAGCAGACGAAGAAGATAGAAAATGAGATGGGAAGCAAAACATTGTGGTGGAATCCTAGAGAGCAGTGGATGACTAAGAGAAATGGAAAAAGGTAGTGATTATGTCTTTGCAGGAACCCCAACAAATTCAGTCAAGATCCTACATGCTTGGATTATGGAAGGAAACTGGAGTACCTGGATGAAACGCCAGAAAAAACAGTGAGAACATGCAAACTCCCTTCAAAAGAATCTTCTCTCTGTGAGGCAGCAGTGCAAACCACTCCAGTGTCGTGATGGTCAATTAACCGCCCCATCGTACAATTAATGCATATAACTGTGATCTTTTTCCTGACCATGATTAATTGCTGTAAATAACATGTGCTTATTTACATAAGAAAAAAATATGCTGAGTATGTTTTCCTGCCTCCACTGCAGCTCACTTTCTCTCCACTTTTGATTGTGTACTTTCTGTCGACTTGCTTCTGTTTATTCGGAATGTATACGTTAATATCATATATTACAGTTCATGAAAGAATGACTGTTCATTGATATTTGAAATTGTGTACTTGCATTATGTTCATAATTATAGCTATGGCTAAAAAAATTCAGGGAGTGTTTTTGTTTTCCTTTTTTTTAATGACAGTAATATTGAGGTCACAGCAACAAGGTTGTGGGTTCGCCTCGGTGAGGGCATTTCTGTGTGAATTTTGCACGTATGGATTTTGTGCTTGCTTAAAGTTATCATGACAGGCATACCAGTGGCTATTTTGAAGGTCTAAATGTTTTTTTTTTTTACACATATAAAGTAAAGGTACCCCCAGTGCAGATAACTGGGTTATAAAAGGCCGGCCATGTCTCTCACTGTCTGTGGTGAGAGGAATGTAAAAGAACCATTGCTGATTTTCGTCAAGAGTAGGCTGCATAGCCATCAGCATGTTTCTGCCCTGCGATGGCCTGACGAGCTGTCCAGGGTGTACTCTGCCCTCGCCCAGAGTCGGCTGAGATGGGCACCAGCCTCCCCGCGGCCCTAATTAGGAATAAGTGGTTCAGAAAATTAATGAATGAATGAATGTTCACACCACCACACATTTCATATTACCATCCATTTCCTGTTTTAACTGAATACGGGTGCGTACTTTAATTCAAAATAATGGCTAAAAGTTTGATTTGTTTTGGCTTTTATTTATGCATATACTTTTTCTGCAGATCAAAGACATATCTGGGGAATATGTCCACAAGATCATTGCAAACCACTGGCAAGATGGTGTATTGGTTAGCATGTTCACCTCACAGAAAAAAGGCTTCGAAAGGATTCGAGTACTGGGCTCAGTAAAGGCACTTCTGTGTTTGTACGTTCTCCCCATGCTTGTGCCCATGTACTCCTCTCACAGTACAAAGACATTGATGTTCAGCTAATTAGCTGTTACAAATTTGCCTTAGGTATAAATGTGGTTGTGATTGTGCCCCCCAATGGATTGGTGAGCTGTTCAGTGTGTCCCCTGTCTTTGCCCAAAGTCAGCTGAGATAGGCTCCAGTCTTAACACGAATAAGTAGTTTGGCAAATAAATCAATAATTGAATAAATAAATGAATGGTTATATTATTTCAAACCTAATTATGTATATTTAAATAATATGTACAAAAAATAGTACATTATAAATTCAAAACCAGTGTGATTTCAGTTTTGATATATTTCATCCCCATCTGTCTCACAGTGGTTTTGTCCACTGCCTGCTCTCCCCGATGCTACACACATTAGTCTGGTAGAAAGTGTTAATGGCTCACTTTTGGCTGACTAAGTAGATACTTTGAGAAAGTTTATTTAAAACAGCAGACATGAACATTGTTTCTCAACAATTCTCTCACTCTGCAGAGTAACTCGCATATACATTTGTACTCCGACTGCGTGTTCACTTTTTGTTACCTTGTAGTTTACACACTGACAGAAAAACATTGAAAATCTACTTCTTCAGTTTAACTAAATCTAATTAAGCTTTGTCTTTATTAGCATCAGGTCACCTTACGTGTGTTGCTTCTCTCCTTCTCCTGTAAATAACCTGCCTGGTGTGTGAGGATTTTTTAAGGCAGGCGAAATGACAAAGAAAAGGAAAATTGACATATGATATTCATTTTATAGCAGAGCACCATAATCATAAAATAGGGCTTGGATGATTGTCCTGTGTCCGTCCAGCGTCCCCGCACTCCCACCACAGGAAACCAAATAAGATTGCCATGTTGCTGAGTTGATGCTGATTGCCTATTATGTATTACACTATTGCTTGACAATGGGCAGCAATAAATGCTTTAACAAACAACAACAAAACAAAGATTTATTATTAATAACGAAACTGAACCACCACTCAGACTTGTTCAAAATAAAAAAACATAGTCTACCTCAGGTAGGCAGACAGACTTGCAGGTAAATAAATATTCATGAAGCAAACACTAGAATCAGATGCTTGACAGAACATAAACATGCTAAACATACAAAGACTTAAAAGACATGATACAAATGATAGCAAAAATCAGCTACTAAAAAAATGTCCTGAAAAGCAAACCCAGGCTCAGACACCCATCACAAGACATATCTATTGGAAGCCCCACTTTTACACCGTGCCGTAGCTTTGGTTGCATCTTCTGTGTTCCCTTCAGGAATCGCTCTTAAGAATTTTCCAAACCCACATTACTCTGGTAGAATATCTGCTTTATGCACCAGATCAATAACCTGCTGAAAACCCAATTATGAACCAAATTATAAGTTTCTGGCTGATATCTTCAGCATTTATGTATCTCAGTGTGATAAACGTTTTTCCTTGTGATGGCATCTATTTTTTGAAGTGCATTAGTCATTGTTGTCTCACAACATGATCCTTCCACCCTATGTGTCACAATTATGATGGTGTTTCTTGGATTAGCAGACTCACCATTTTTTCTCCATACATAAGGCTAAATAGTTACATTTTTGTTTCATCTGACCAAATAAGACTCCTTCAAAATGGTTTCGGTAATCATTTGCAACCTTAAAGTAGGGGCTTCCTTCTTGCACAAGACCATTTTGGGGTACTGTAGGATTCTCTTATTGGTGGATGTACAGTACATGTGGCCCGGTTAAACCCCATGTTCAGTATATTCAAAAGTTTACTATCTTCAAAAAGGTTAATTTGTGCTTCTTTTCTAAACAGTTTGATGCCTGTGTGGTACAAATTTTTTAGGTTTGCAACAAATACTTGGACAGATGATCATGGTATATTCAGTTGTTTGGAAATTGCTCCAACGCAGAAACTGGACTTGTCCTCAATTTTGTCGTAATCCTAACATCTGGATAATCAGACGTTTCTACAAATAATTACATCCGTTTTCTTCCTGGCTGTTTTAAGTGATGATCAACTTTGGTATATGTAAACAGTTATCCAAATGAAACATTGACACAGTAAATTAAAGCTGAAATCTGATTGGTTTAAAATTGTGAATAAGATTAAGTTTAATAGTCTTCCGTCCATGCATACATACACTTTGGTTTTGTTTCATACACACATCACTTTTGAACTCAAATGTAAAATGAGCAATATTGTTGCAAGTTCACGCAAGGAATGCATTTCCTCATGTTTGCAGATCCCTTTGAGAAACATGGTGATGCCCATGAGACCTTGTATGAGCTTAAGGGGTTTAGGACCACACACATGCACAGAGAAGCCAGCTTGCTCTCCTAGGCTGGTTGGAACCATGAACTGCCAGCTGGGCTAGGCTGAGGGATTGTATGCGACATGCACGACTGTCCAGCACTAAAGCCCCTCTGCTGTTAGGGCTGTGGTACCGTTCATGTGTGGTCATGTGAATTACCCAGGTTGGAGAGTTTCCAAATCTACCACCTCAAGCTGCTTTCTCACAGACGTACGTATACCTGCTTACAGCAGGCCAAGAACCCGGTGAGTAGGTGTCAGTAAGATTGTAGGCTCACAGTGTGTCTGCACATTCATAAGACTATTTGTATACTAGGATTGATAATGAGCAAAAGCTATGCTGCTAAACCTATTGAGGCTTTTTTCTACTTATTTATTTTCTTCTTTCCAACATCATGAAAATCAGCTCTAACTGAGGACTGTGCTGTGAACTGATGCCTGATTGAGGGACTAGAAATCTATGTTCAGATAAAAGTGGGAGGCCCAGCAGGAAACCGTTTCTCTTCATCGGTCTTCCTTTCTCCATCTTAAGCCATCGCCTGATCTGTGAGTGACAGCATGCACACGCTGGTGATATCAATAAACGGCTCGGTCTTCTGCACACATACCAAAGCAGAGCGCATGTTTTACACACACATGAGACAGTAGCCTAAACTGCTGCACAGAAACATGCGTTGCAACTGTCTAAATTAGGAAAGAGCATTCCAAAGAGAGACAAGAAGCAACAAAAATACTGTGCTACATGTGCACTTCCTCAATCACTGTAAAGAAAAAAAAAGATTAATGGAAAAGGTTTTCTTATAATATGTATGTATTTTTATGGCTGGTCAGAATATCATCTCATAGTAAATTCAAAATATTACTGATTCTTTAAGAGCAGAATACTTCTGCCATTGTTAAGTTGATTTAAAGCAAATAATGTAATCGAGTGATTATTTTCTGTGTCTGAGCGATATCAGTTGCTCCTGATAAAGAATTGTGCTGGAGTTTAAATTATTTGTTACTCTTTTTGTAACTGAAATTTTTGTGATTAAAAATATTCAAAGTGATTCTTAATAAAAAATAACACCCTGCAGTGTGGTAACTGTAATATGTAAAGTATGTATTTTCAATATTTTCAAATTCCTCTGTAGTCATAGTCTGCGGGTCAATAAAATCTGTTCTGTTTTCTGACATTCACACTTCTGTATTATTTCTCAATATTTCAGTGGTTGCTTAAAAATTATGCTGTACATGAATTGGTCTTTGGTTTTGGTTAATATTATTGGCAAAATGTTCTAAGCATATTACGTTTATTATTGAGGTTTTTTTCAGAGCTAAGTATAGGATCCAAAATCTGCTTCGATAACACACAAATAGTAAGTAACTATAATCATACATTTGAGCATTTTTAATAAATGGGGTAATAAAAGAATGTGCGTGAGACATAATCATTTACATATCTTCTTGATTCTAACTTTAGAACTTTTTATCAAGCTTACATGACTCAATTTTTTTCTCCCATATTCTAGATATATTTCACAACTACATAACTTTCTAGCCCAGGCCTGATGGTTTAATATGATGCAATGTTTTCACCATTGGCCTGAGGTCCAGAATCCCCTTTTCCAATCCTTTCCTATCGGTAAAAGGACAGCCTTATTTTTGTTATTTTTACAATTAACATTTTATTTAGCTTCTCTTTTTCACTGATAGTTTTTTCTCTAGTTTTTCAATATCCTTAATTCTATAGTGTAATAACTATCACTTGGTCATGCCACTTGTGTCACCACTGCTCTTTTGTTCTCCTTATCTATTATTACTCCGTCTGTCTGGTATCTGTTACCTGTTTATTGGACCTTTTGTACATTTGGCTGGTGTCACAGAACATTATTATTGTGTTTCTTCTGCTCAAAGTCGCATATAAGACTGCCTAATATAATATCATATATATCATATAGAAAATGCGTGGACACTTAGATTGATTTGAACTGAATGGGACGCAAAGAGATAGGTGTGCAGAGAGTGAGAGAGAGGTGATGGTGTCAACGTGTTGCCCTCTGTGTATCTGCTCTCTTGCCATTGGCTAACTGATATGTTTGTTATGATTATTGTAAGCCGCTGTAGAAACAGCGTTGAACGCGCGCGTGCCGTTACTTGTGTTACGCCTGCCTGCAAGTTCCCGAGATGAAGTGAAGCTTACCAGGAGACCTGGGGAGAGAAACACAGCGGGGTGATACGATATAAACCAAATACTGAAAGCACCAGTACGCCGAAATACACCTCTCCGTTACAGCACATCTCTCACACTCACTGGACTGGGTGTGGAGGTGCTTTATTCCCTCTACACATCCTGACTGCACACAAACCGTCCTAACAGTAACTGGCGGGCATGTCCGGGCATGACACTGGTGTTAAGTGCTTCATATAGGGGCGACTGTGTAAAAACATTCTCCATTTATTTTTGGACAAAATATGTGGCAGGTACACGGTAAGCATCCCATTATGTACACAGACGGGATGCGTTTCTGTCACACACACACACACACACGCCGAGGCATGACCACGCTGCAGGGTTTTAAACCAGCATACCAGAAAACCGTTAACTCTTACCTGTACAGGACAAAGATGATTCTCTACAGGCCATTAATTTCCCTGAGGAAACTTTTCTTTCCCTCGGGAAGCGCCTCTCCGTGAACAAAAATCGATGTGCGGCTACTTTTCTTCACCCTCTGCTCACAGCAAATGCGTCTACTTCAGACGCGCTCGCGCAAGCAAACGCTCTCTCGCTCGCTCCCTCGCGCGCGAGGCAACGGCAGAAATTATATAAAGCGAGCGTTAAGCGGCGGACTGGTCCAGCGTGCGGGTTAGTCATACGTGTTACGCACAGCTTGGGCGAGAGCTATGTGTGTCTACAGTATACACGTCTGTGGGAATAAAAAAAACCCTAACAGGTAGAGCATCGGAATGAGCGTGGTGTCCGCTCCCCGAGCGATGTGAGGTGTCGGAGACTGGAAGCGACCACTGGCAGCGCGGGAAATTGGCCACAGTAGGTTGCGCGCGCGCGCGCTTGCGTGCGTGTGCGTGTGTGCTCGGGCGTGTCTATTCGACTCGTCCTCTCAGCATCATTTTGAGAATGATGACCTACAGGAAAACCTGTCCTTCTTGAAATGTAATGTAGAATGACGGAAGATATTCACGGAAAATCTTAATTATCCAGCAGTTATTCGTTTTTTGTTGTTGTTGTTGGGTTTTTTTTGTTTGTCAGAAAACTCAGTAAAACTTATTACAGTTAAAAATAAAATTGAATAAATAAATAAATAAATAATTTTACTGTACTTATAAAATTGCAAAAATTCTGGCTTGAGTTTTTTTTTTTATAGGGAAAGGTCATCACACCAAATAAACGACTTTATTTCACAGATTACTCTTTGCTGATCTTCAAACTAATTTAATCATTTTTTTTAATAACATTAATATTTTTCTTTTAATATCATTAATCTTTGATATACAGCATTTCTGTGCGTTGTATGCGTGTAAAGCATCAATATTTTAAATATTGAATATACAAGTACGAGCACTGTTTCTGTTTAAGTGCAAGTAAATGTGTGATGTTGACCATGTTAGGTCCAATTTTTCTCTTCTCCTGAAGCATGTGTTCAACTGACACTCTAATGAATTTGATTTTAAAAAGGATTATAAGG
>JBCNYG010000009.1:8409814-8422200 GCA_039654305.1 Porochilus rendahli | reverse complement strand
GCCCGAGCTGGGAATCGAACCCAGGACCTTCTTGCTGTGAGGCGGACGTGCTAACCACTACGCCACCGTGCCGCACATTGGCTAAATGCACTTTAGCTTAAATTGTTTTGATCCAGTTGAATTGTGAACTGAGCCAACTGCAGAATAAAACAAAGAAGAAAAGAGACTTGTCTTCCCCCCCCTAAAATTTCATTTAATTAATATAAATTGCTCAGATTTATAAATTCTTCCTTAGTTCTTGAACCAAAGGCTGGTTTTGAGGCATACAGTGGAAAAAGAATAACGTAGCACCTAGAACTTCAATCATACCCTCCTGACAGTGAGCACCAGAGAAGTCAGTTCATTTCACAGCCCTCCACACATGAGATTCTGACACTTGTCCCATCTGAGCTAAAGAGTATACAGATTTAAAAATGAGCATAAAAATAAAAAATTCTACACATATGGTGGTGCTTAAAGGCATTCAGAGTTCTCAGTGATCCAGTTTGGCTTTCTTTGCCTCGGGTTCTTGTTCTGATAACGGCACACTGACACCCGGGATCTAAAAAAGGAGAACATTTTTGATGTTTAACATGCATTCACTTTACAATAACATAACTGATTACACATGTTTAAACTGAACCCTCAGTCATCTCAATCAGCATTTATTGTTTGCACATGAATGCCATTATGGGCTAGTTTTATTGCAATATGACCCACACTCCCTATAACACCTGAAAATTATACAGTAGCACAACTGTTACAGTCCATCTCCAGGACTATTCAGCAACATCCACCTTACCTTTTGGTATTGGGTATATACACTACACGGGAACAGTGTGATCTGATTTGCTATCCTGGGGTTAATAGACATTATCGCGAGTGGATAACTCTTGAATCAAAATGCCAGACACTCACAGTTTGTCATAGTCACTTATTCCTTATCATGTGTCTTATCTTATATTCCTGTGTAGTATATACAAAAACTCTAAGTATAGAAAAGGCAGCACTTGGCTCATCTTCAAGCCATCTTTAAAAATAAATCACTAAAATCTTGATTTAGTTTGCTTTTATATGTTCCTGTGTAGTAAAACAATTGTTCACTTCAGGATCAATGGATGTGACGTAACTGAATCGTCTCCTTAATGGTTTCTGTTTTGGGATATATTAAGCGATATTCATTTTACTATTGATTACAAAGTATTTGTGTTTGTCTGGTTAAACTTTCCAAACTACAACACAGTATCATTATATTTTTGCCTTTTCAGCCAACATAACGAATTCTGTATACACAGAAACCTACATCTCAAAAGCTTAATAATAAATAAATAATAATTCTACAAGGTTCACGGACATCTAGGACACATTCAATTCCCAGGCGACTAGACAACGAAGCTGTGGGTATTCCAGGATATGAATCAGCCTGAAGAGTGGCTCATGATCCCAGGTCCGAAGTCCTGACTCACTGAAACTGATGTGATATGATTTAACTCACCACTGGCTCTAACAGAGCCATCCTGATCTTCTGGTGCTGGATGTTGGAGGCGTCCAGCCTGATGGTTACTTTGACTTTGTCAAATATATGGAAGGTGTTATGATCATTCACGGTCAGGGTGGGGCCCTGGAAAGGAAAAAAAAAAAATACGATGAAGATATTATACTGAATGACCTAAAGAACTCCCACATTTCAGAGGGTAATTAAGGAAAAAAAAACGGTTCAAGATAATGAAATTATCTGCACACATGAAACTTAGTGAGGCGGTGCCAAGGTATGTTGGTAGCCCAAACCTATCCTCAATCACCAACATTGCATGGTCGGGAAGACGCCGTGCGTCCACTCTTGAGACACTTCATGATCGGCACACAGAGGGTTTCCGGGAAAATCCTTACAGCTAAACTATGCTTTTGTGTGGAATGGCTCTGAGACTGCACAACACATCGGGCCTTTCAAAGACGTTTCAATACCTCATGGAACCAAAACGTTCCAGATCAGAAAACCATCTTGTACTGGGTTGAGAATTTCAGCGCTACAGACTCAAATTTGAAAGAAAATCACCCGGTCGACCCAGGAGCGCTCATTCACCTGAGAATATTGAAGCACTGAGGCGATCTGTTGTGCAGTCTCAGAGACATTCCGCACAGTAGCATAGTTTAGCTGTAAAGTTTTTTCCCGGAAACAATCAAAGTGAATCTTACACAAAGACCTCCACTTCTATCAATACAAAAACTACTGAATGAAGTTTTAAATATTCAAATAATAATAATAATAATCTGATTATCTTAGATGTGATGGCCTGGCGAGCTGTCCAGGGTGTACTCTGCCCTCGCCCAGAGTCGGCTGAGATGGGCGCCAGCCTCCCTGCGACCCTAATTAGGATTTGGCGGTTCAGAAAATAAATGAATGATTATCTTAACGAGTATTTTTTTTACTTAGCTTAGAAATGTGGGAGTTTTTTGGTGTCACTCCATATCTGCTACATGAAGTGAAAGGGTTACATTTTTTCCCCCCGATATTGGCCCAAAATCAACAAAGAATTTTTGGAAAGAACTTGGTTAACAAAGAGTTAAAATGATCATGTATAACATCAGTCCTTGCCCGATTTTGAAGTGTGGACAAGCGTTAGAACTCTAGGCATTCTCAGAGACATGCTGCCTTTCTGATTGGCTGTTCCAGCCTGGTAGTGACGCAAACTCGTTGGATTGGCTGGGTTAGGTCACTGACCCGTGTAGCATAACACATTATTGGTACACCTAATAGAAAAAAGTGCCACTCCAGCTTTGCTAGCAGGAGACACAAAAAGATATATAATTGGTTCCATGTTAGCTTAACTATAATTCAAAGCCATTTTCTCAAACTGGTAATGCGTTAGTTATCATTTATACTCACTGAGGAAATATTTAACTCATCATTCATCATTAGGAGCATGACTCGCTCATTTACCAAACCGCTCAATCCTACTAGGGTCACGGAGAGGCTGGTGCCTATTTCACCTGACAGTGGATAAAGGTAAAGTACACCCTGAACAGTTTGCCAGACCATTACAGGACAAAACACAAACACACACACACAACTAAGGGCAATTTGGAACAGCCAATAAGCCTAATGTGCACATTGTTGGACTGTGGGAGGAAACCACTATTATATATATATAAAATATTTTAATTTCATCTGTAAACAAAGTGAGAACCTCAGAGTCAAAGCTGAGCCGTGGTCCTGGTTTGTCTTTGTTCTCAAAGAACACTGTGCCCTCCAAGCCGAATTTTGGAATGAGGATGATGATGGCGTTCTTCCTCACAAACAGAATGAAGCCTTCTTCGTTTAGGATGCCTCTGTTCTTGAAGAAGAGCTGTATTGGGGAAGAAAAAATAAATCATTACATTTAAGTTGAAGAAGCAGCCAGGTCTAACCCATGGAACATCAGTTAGCATTAGCTTGTAAGCAGCTGCACTCCACCTGTGTGTGGAAGGCCACTGAGGCTCTCTGGGCATACTGCGCCATCTTGTGTCTGTAGTTGAGGTTGGTGCACAGAGCTGACTGCTTGTGTTTGTCCATGAGGTCGGGGTAGGTGCTGTCGGCGTGGATGGCCACAGCCAGCAGACGGTGCACTATGATATCAGAGTACCTACAAAAACAAAGCAACATACAAATAAAAACAGGCTCAGCTGTTTACTGCAGCTCTGGCATGTTGCCTTCTGCTCCATATGGGAAAGATCTTTCACAGTACCTACTGCTCTTCAGTTTGGACTTTTATTTTTCAATTTCAGCTTACATTTCTATTAGCCTCATTAACATTGGCACTCTTTCAGAGAACGGGGCAAACACTGACGTGTAATAAATATAAGCACACAACGGCTCAAATTTTACCTTTCGACTATTCAAAAATCACAAGTGCTGCATTCTATGGCAAAATTACTGACACCTCAAATGTCTAGCAAATGTCGGTGCACATTACAGGAGATGGCTCAGTAATATAGAGATTTAGGTGCGGCCTAAAAGCGGAGCTCATATATGATTTCCCTTACCGAAAAGTTTTTCGAGGATACTGTCAAACCCCATTAATGTATCCAGCATTCATCAAGATTAATTCATTTTATAACTTTTTAGAATTTTATAATAACTTCATCGTTTTTAGAAGGGAATAAAAATGAGGTAACCAAACACGCAATCTTATTCTCGACAGTTAAAGGACACCACTTAGAAACTGTAGCTTTAGAGAACACAAGAACATCATTAGTTTATTTATTTTACCTCATCAACGATGACTTCACATCAACTGACTATTACAATAGTTCTCTTTATTACTCTCTCCCAGAAAAAAATTCTTACGTACTTCTTAAATCTAAAAAAAAAAATTGTCCTCCATGGTATACATTAAAAAATAATGAAAGTAATGAAAGAGCAAGCCTCCCTCACCTTCTAATGGGCGAGGTGAAGTGTGTGTAGATGGGAGAGGCCAGGCCGTAATGGTGGAAGTCGCTGTCCATCCCTGAGCAGAAATAAACTGCCTGCATCATGCAGCGTGTGGCCAGGATCCGCAGCAGCGTGTTGAAGTAGGAAAAATCCTCCAGAGTGGCTTCGTTTAGAGAATCTGCCAGAGCCTTCGCTGAATCCGTCCGGATCACTAGACCCTGAGGGGAAAAGGTTGAGGGAAATAGCTTGGTTTTAAATAATGGAAAATATTTTTAATCAGTGTTTGGTTGTACCGATGTGTATTCATTATCACAAGCAACAGAAATGTTCAAGTAGTGTTGAAGAATAAAACAAAATCTGGCACGTGTCACAGAAAATAATCAGTGACGGTATTATGTGATTGATTAATCACAAAAAAATTATGTTACAGTGCAGCTGGGCATATTATAGAGAAACGTTTTATAAAACCGTGATGCTAGAGACGCTTTTCATACATTCTAACACAGACGACCTCTCACATTAAACCCCTAACACCTTTTAAAACCTCCTCAAACAAATAATGGATCCAAATATCTTGGACAGTTTTATTTTTCAAGATTTCTTTCTAGGGTTGCTCTGATTCTGATACACTGGGCTGAAACCGATATTTATAATAAAATATTGTCAGTACTGAAAAATGAAAATTATATTTTTCTTAATTTTCTTTTTGTTGTTATTTATTCCTCTTTTTGTGCAAGGAACACATAAAAATAGAGCACGGGATCCAGAAGCTCCCATTGAAAGGATCATTTGCCAATTTGCCAAAAATTCACTAAGTTGACAGCGGTAACACCGAAAGTCAAGGTGACCCTGACACAACCCCAACCGACCTTCTTGAGGGAAAGTGACTTGGTGAGCTTGAAACAAGGTCAAGTTGACCCATATACAATTCCACTCTATTTACCCATGAGGGGGATCCATCCACATAATTTGGGGATCCTACATTATTTCCTTCCAAGGTTAGTACACTAACAAGTCCTACGGATAGACAGAACCCAGTTATTTACCTTCAGTGACAGCGGGAGCTAAATATAACTGAACTGTTTTCAAGCCTTTCAGCCCTTCATTATAGTCTTTGAATTACCACAAATTCAACCTTGTATGACATTAAAAATTGTTGCATACATGTCACACATTCGTTCACATGGTAAATGTTGTTTGTGTGAATAATTGTTTTGATACAATGCAAAACTTCAAATTTTACAATTGAGCAATATCAGTCAAGATGGTACTAATACGTTCTGTTTATACCCTGCCCGGCCAAAAATAAAAAGCTTATAGCACATAATTGTCATGCTATTGTGTCAACAAACTTATATAACATTTATTTCCATTCAGTGTTGGGTTCATTTCTCACCGAAGTCTTGAATTGATGAGGGAAAACTGAACCACTCCATAAAGTCTCCTCCAGCACTTCCCCAAAACTTTGAATAAGGTTAAGGTCACACATGTGTAATATACATATGAAAATGATTCCCTGTGATTCCCCCGTGACTCCCTGAACCACTCTTTCATTATGAGTCCCCGTTTTATATCCACGCCTTCAGGGAAGAAAAAAAATCCACTGATGTGATATCCTGCTCATTCAGTATATTCAGGTCGTCAGCTGACTTCAGTTTATTGCCACATTAATGTTGCTGAGGCTCGACCGGACCAACTTGAGCAACAATGCCATGGAGATCACATGCTGGGATCAAGGCTGAATGCATTCGAAGACATTATTAGAGTGTGCGACTGTTTTCATGCCGAGCAGTGTACATTAACACATTGCTAATCTTGCCATGATATCTCAGCCTTGTTCATTTTTAAAACAAGTTTTCTGTAGTTCAAGATTAGTACTGAAACATTCCACACTTAACTCTGGTTTTCTTATTCCAGCTCTCAGCAAAGTGCGAGTAAACTTTTAATTTATCGTTATTCGCTTTAATATGACACATTCGAATATAATACCCAGAGTGGGCCACTGGAGACGCCAGTTTTTTGAGGTGGACTTATCACAGACCTTCGACTTGGCGGCTTTGATAAGGATGTCATAGTTCGAAGGAGGGGGCGCGGGGTGTTTCCGGAGCAGAGCGCACTCTGAGAATTCCTCGTAGATCTTCTGAGCCACTGAGATGTTCGCCAGCAACATAAACTCCTCCACCATAGAGTTAGTGTCCCTGGGGAAAATATGCAAACGATTCAACATACAACCCAGTGATGTTGTGAGACAGATCTTTTAATACATTCTAAACTCTGGACTCACTTTAGCTCTTTGGTCTGAAGATCTATAGGATCATGAGTCTCACTGTCCATGTGAAAGCGCACTTCGGGTGAGGAGAGCGTCAGGGCCCTATGACAATATTAATTGTAATAATAATTAACTGTTAACACACAAATGACATCATGAAAGCCCCATTCCATCTACATGTATTTCATATTTCAGTCACACAGATTGGCTCTTCGTGGTTACCCTTTCTCAATGCGCCGGCCCTTTAAGATTTTGGCCAGCATATTCAGGCCTCGCAGGGACTTAGTGACTTCATCGTTCATACTTGAGTCATCAATTCGCATCTGAGCTTCAGCGTATGTCAGAGAGGCCTGAAAGCACACAATTCTGTTAATACTTGATAATGAGCATTTTCATCAACGTGGACATGAGCATAATCTGTTAAAAAGTGAATATCCTTTAAATTACTTAAAAATCCCAAATAATTTTTACATTTGACGTCTAAACCTGTGGGTACCTTGGAATTGATGACACTTTTGGTGAAGTGGGTATTAATAATTTCGGCGTTTTGGTTCATTTCCCAAATACAGGAGAATGCTAACCTGCAGATAGAAAAGAAAGTGCTGAAATCAGGCAGTGAAAGTTAATGGGTGCTAATAAGAAAAAAAAAAGAAATGTGTATAGTACAGTATAGCAGTTGGGTGATGTCATTTGATGTCCAATGGTGAGTGAAGAACATTGTGTACCTTTCTACATTGGAGCGCAGAGAACAGAGATTAGAGCTCAGAAGTTCAGGAACCATATCGATCCTCTGGAAAAAAAAAACAACACACACACTTACACAAAACTATATCATGGACTAAACTGCATTTTGTACATGGTAGCGCCATGTTTACCTTTCCACACAGATATACTGTGGTGCCCCTGTTGGCTGCTTCCTGATCTAATGCATTTCCTGGGCGAATAAAATGGCTCACGTCTGCAATGTGGACGCCAACCTGAGGTAGTAAGCATCGTTCATCAGTATACAAAAACTATTTTACCTACACTTGATGTAACATGATCATATACATCTGCGATAATGTGTAAATTTACTGTATTTAGAAAAATTTGTTAGGATCTTATATAAGTACACACACCTCCAGGTTTCCAGTGTCCAGTTCACGGCAGTGTAAAGCGTCATCAATGTCTGTGCAGCCAGGAGGGTCGACACTGCATACACACAGGTGCCTAAGGTCCGCCCTCACCTTTAGATCCTGAAACAACAGGGATGCTTTGAATAAGAAGAGATAAATAAACATGCAGAACTATTACAAGAGAACTGAGGACTTATTACAGGAGGAAAATACTGTAAATGTCGGCATAAAAATGTTACAGTCAGTCTTTACCTCTTCTGTGACACTCCAGGGCATTTTGGGTAAAAAGCTGAGCACTGCCTGCGAGAAAGGTTGGTGTGGAACGTCATGCTCTAAAAGCAGAACTTCTGTCTCGGTTTCCTTATCACCTGCCCCTCCCAGGTTCCTGACAAAATGACCCTGAGACAGACAAAATGCCATTAATACAGATTCATGGACAGAATGACAAAAGGCTGTTTCTGGTATGTAGATAAAACCGTCACTTGGATGCACCTTTCCCGATGCAGTACCAGACCTGACATGAACTCACATTGGGATATCTAGAATTCCTTGGCCAGCCGTCAATGGCCACAATGATCCTCTGGCCCACCAGCGTGGAGGCCTGTCGTGTCTCAATGCGGATCCTTGGGATCCTTCTGTCTGCTGGGGTAAAAAGATGTCTGGTGGCCTGAAGTTTACATTTGAGAAATAAAGTATTTTATCAGTTGGCAAATATTTTTACAGGAAACATTAAAACACTGATGCAAATTACTGATTTCAAAACATATTGGTACATTCAGAATATGCACACTTCCATACAATTAGCGTATGTAGGATGTCTGAATACTTATTAGGTATAACAGCAGTTGAACAGTACCTGCATAATCTACTAAATCAGTAGGATACAAATCTACCATGCTACGCTATCCCATAATTCAGCAAGAGCCACTGAATATCCAAAAAATAAAATAATTCACCCGGGGGGGAAAAAAAAGGAAGAAAATGGCAGACTGAAGGGACTCCAGATGTTGCCAATTGTTCCTAGTTTAAACATTCCTGCCAGTGGAGTAATACATTAGTTTTTTAACATTGTGGCCTATGTGGGTATATGCCATCTGTAAACATCCAGGTCAGATGAAGTACATCCAAAAGGTCTCTTTGGTACTCGCTCACCTACTCATAAAACATATTACACAGGCGGTTATCTGTCAGCGCTTACGACGCTAGTGCGTTGGAGTATTCTCAACCAATGTCAGCTAATTAAATAAATAAGGCCCACCTGCGTGCAGAATAAATGTCACACTAAGTGCATATACACCTTCCTAAAGGTCCCAGGGTCAACACCACTAATCAAGAGGCATCCCCCAAAAATACCCATTTTAATTCCAGGATGTTCAAGGCCACAAAATAGGGGAAAAAAACTATATCTTCATATGCTATATTCCACAGTAAACTAAACTCTGTCACCTCTTTGATTTGAGAGTGGTTAAGCATCCCGCAGAAAGGCCGCCAGTTCCTCTTGATAATCCCCACCACGCGACCAGTGGGCTTTAGCATAGTAGTGTCCGCTTTAGGGCTCTTCAACTGATTCAAGAACAAATCAACATTAGAAACTTCTCAGCACATCAGGGGGATTCATACAAGTATATTTTTTTCCTGATTTGTTATACAAGAGATTAATTACATTTAGTTTCTAAATGATCAGATTGTAATCCTATCCTGTGATATTAGTCTCTGGAAGTAGTTTTACACACCTAAGGAAAATATTGGCATTCCTGTCACTCATGTCTGTGTAAAACACGAGCTAACAGCTAGCTAAATCATTAGCCTCAGCCATTAGCTGTTTTATGAATTCTCTGGTAATGCATTTAAATTGAATTACATTTAGTAAGTTTAAATGACTGTAGTTTTATTTATTTTTATTAGTTTACCAACACCTCTATCGGGATGAACTTTTCTGTAAGTTCTGTTTCTACTAGCCCCCCCCCCCCTTTTTTTTTAATTTACAAAACCATCCAAAAACAAAATCATCAACCTCAGCTAGTTTATATTACACAGTGTCTTATGTTTTTGCATAGAGCCAAGTTTAAAGATTTAAAACACCTTTAAAAAATAATTGTTTCTGATATTTTTCTGCCTTTGTCACTCTACCTTAATGTTGTCTAAACAATTATTAAAAAAAAAACCTTTGCAGATAAATATCACCTAGCTAGGTGAGATGGAAACAGGTGAGGGTTAACTGATTTTATTTTTATACTGTACATAAAGAATACTGGAGTATTAATAACTGTTGGTTACAGTACAAACTAACAAATTACCACGACATCTAAAGAAAACTTTATTTCTCCAACCATCGGCTATATTCATTTATTTATGCATGTTTAAGAAAAAGAAATATTTGACAGCAAACAGCTACACTTTTAGTAACGTGTATCAATGCAGTGATCACCTTCTTCTCTGCCTCCTCTTCCTCCGTGTCTTCATCATCCTGCCGATCGTCCTGCAGCACTACAGACGAGGGCGCAACCCAGCGCTCTTTTGGGAAGAGCTCCACAGCCACGACGTCCTGGTGCACGGCACGGTTCAGGTTTTGCAGGCCCTGCAGTAGAACCTGGCCCACCAAGTAATAATAATAAAAATAATAATAATAATGATGATAATAGCAACGTTTAACACATATTCCACTGAACCTCCAAAATTCTGATGGGCCATTAGTCAATGGCCTATTTCTATTTTGTTTTTTTCTTTTAAACAAAACAAAAAAAACCGTTACATAACTAGTTAAATGTCCTTGAGTCAGTAATTTACTTGAGTTAGTTGACCCTCTGAATGTGTTTATCAAAATCAAAATAACAAAAAAAGAATGAAGAAAAGTCTTGGACAGCTAGAAGGAACTTATAGCTTTTTACCTCTGTGACCTTTTCTCCATCCCCGTGGATGAAGACAGTGGCCTCCAGGTAGTTGTCAGTGTTTGACCGGAAAGACCCTTGCAGAAAGGTACCACTCTTGATACCTGCCTGAATCTTGGACAGAGGAAGATGCTCGGGAAAAAGCAGCTTACTGCTACTAATCTCATTCTGAAAAAAATCATGAAATAATCAAGTAAACTGAGAAATTCAACGGCACTTATGTCTGGGCTGAACGAGAACAAAAACTGTGCTCCGTACTTGATCATCAGAGGTCAGTGCCAGTCTGTCCACCAACTCAGGATTGCCAATCAAGCTTTTAATGTACTCCTCACCTGCACAGAAGGAAAAAAAAACCCATACAGCCAAATGACATACGAGGATCTTAACTTGGCAGCAGTTTGCCTGAGGAAGCAGGTTCTTATTAAATCATTCATCTTCTTCCGCATCTTCCGGGGTCGGGTCGCGGGGGCAGAAGCCTAAGCAGTAAATCGTATCCAATAAAAAAACAACAACTAAACTGCAGCTAGATTTTATCTCTTAATCAACTTCAATAAAATAAAATCCAATCATTAAGAATTAACCCTCGATCAGCCTAATGGTTTCATTCTGACGTACGTACATTTGTAAGCGGTCACACCACTCTGCTCGGCTTTCTCTTTGTTGGCGCGGTCATTCGTGAGCAGCACGACTTTCAGCTCTTCTCCACTCGCTGATTTGCTCAGGTGCTCTGAGTACCACTTAGCCGCCACGCGAATGGCTCGGTCATTGCGGTCATTGGCGCTTTCCCCCTGTTCCCTTTCAACAAATGTCTCCCTGCGATTGAACACAAACAATGCGCTGTCACACTTACATTAGATTCTATATTAAAATACAGAGAAATCTTCCTTCGTAATAATATAAAGGTTATAACAACACAATCAACAATATCATTACTGCCTTAGTCATTTTTTACTGTGATGTTTGTTTGAAAAAAATTGTCTATGGCATTATCAAACAAACCACAGCCATTTATATAAATGTGGTTTATGAAGGCTAACAGACATGAATATGGGTCATTCTATCAATTTACTAGGACTTTGAAAAGTAATTCCATTTTTGAAAACTGTTCAGCCCAACATTTCAAATAGTCCATGTTGCAATCCTTTCCCATCTGCTCCATGTTACCCTAGGTTTACACTGGGGCATGATGTCCATGATTGCCAACATTGAGTAAATCGTGATGAGTGCGGGGGGTCGTGGGATCGATTAGCGATGATTTTGAGGGAACTTGGATTCGTGATGATCTTGATGAAATTTGGTGGATTCGTGATGATCGTGCTGATCATGATGACATTTTTGACTGTATTACGATTTGACACCAGTCGTGATAGAACATGGGAAGCGCAGTAGAGCTAAAGAGAGTATAACAGACCTTGATGCGGCATCATAGGGGATCTTGATGAACTTGACAACACAATTCCTTCAACTTCTCCCAGAAACATCTCCTGGATGCCAACTGTGACCTTTTTTATTTCCTGATTGTGCCCCAGTGTGAACCCAGGTTTTGTCACCTCTTTCGATTTCCAATTTGAAAGACTATTTACTAAATATAGATTAGCATTTTAGACATTCACTGCATATTTAAGCAACTGGATATGAGTAATAATCATGAAGATGCTGAGGTTCTCTTTGGGAGTGACGAGGAGGGACAGGATCAGAAATGAGCACATCAGAGGGACAGCTCA
>JBCNYG010000009.1:8382706-8397706 GCA_039654305.1 Porochilus rendahli | reverse complement strand
TCTATCTCTTACAGAATCTCCTTTATACCTTCTATCTTCAAAAAAGGCTGAAAGCCTATAGGTCATAGCACACTGTGCAGTTTCCTAAGTGCTAAGTTACCCGTCAGATACCCATCAGTCCCAATACGTGATTTGTTGCTCATTTGACAGCCAGTCAGATTGCTCGTACTGTCATTGCAGTAATCGGTATTTTTTATTCACGTCAACTGTCAGTGGTAATAATACAGTATATGTAACATTATAAGTGGTTGGTTTATATCAGTGGAACTGGACCATCCATCTTGGAACACACTGACTCTTATTGATTTAACAAAGTAAGGAATAACACAAGAGAGGATGCTGTTTATATAGTAATAAGTGGGATTTTGTTATTACCACTACTTTCCACACCAGCATGTCCTGATGTATCATATTCCAGTTACACTGCAATAATCTGACAATTACAATTTATTTTTTATTAAAGTACCTCTCTCACCCCAAACCTTTTCCAAATTTCCATAATTTTGGATGAAGGCTAATGCTTAACGCTAATCCTCAGGGATATGTGAAGCCAGAATCTTTTTAAACTGCTGCTTATGCTATATCACAGTGTGGTGTATAATGGTGTTTTTTTTTCGCTTTCATGAAGTTCATGAGATAAAATGACACTACGAGTGTTCAGAATCCAGGACAGTCAGCTGGATATACTGTACTTCTACAATTGAACAGAGTGTGTTGTGTGTTTCATCAGTAATATGAGACTAATAATGGTTGGTGTGTGTGTGTGTGTGTGTGTGTGTGTGTGTGTTTGTGTTTGTGTGTGATAATATTACTGTAGCAAATAAACTGTACATCTGAGCTATGCTGAACATTTCACCAGAGGATTCTGTTTCTGTTGTTTACATAACACACACACACACACACACACACTTTAGAGGAGGGTTACATTACTTCAAATCCTCACTCAGCCATATCCTCCCTCCTATTCATTACACCACCCACACCACAACACTGCTCATCCGTGAGCGTTTTTTCTTTCTTTCTTTCTTTTTCCCTCTTTCACTCATTTCTTTCTTTCCTCTCTTTTTCTTTCACTTCTTTCTTTCTTTCACTCCCTTCATTCTTTCTTTCTTAACTTCTTTCTACCACACCTTTCTTTCTTTCCTCTCTTTCTTTCACTACTTTTTTCTTATTTCCTTTTTTTTTTCTTTCTTCATTTCTTTGTTCAGTCTTTTTTTCCTCTCTCTCTCTTTCATTCACTTCTTTCTTCTCTGTTTCTTTCTTTCCACTTTCTCTTTCACTCCTTTCTTTCTTTGCTGCTTTCACTGTTCATTCATTCTTTCTTGCTTTTTTCTTTGTTATTTTGCATTTTCTCCTGTTCATCTACCATTATCTTTCTTCCTCCATTTTTCCTTCATTGTGTGCCTCTGCCAATTTTACTCTGTTCATTCTTTCTTGCTTTTTTTGCATATATATTTTTCTTTGTCTGTTATTCCACCTATCTTATCTCTTTGCCAATTTGACTGGGGTATTTTATTTATTTATTTATTTTGTTATTTTATTTTCCCTGTTCTGTTGTTTCGTTCCTTCTTTCTTTCTTCTGCCTGTCTGCCTATTTGACCCTGGTTATTTTTACTTCCTTTCTTCCCCCTTTTTAAATTTTTTTATGTTGGATTCAGTCGCACCTCTATCTCGCTATTCCGACTTTCTTACTTTGTTGGCGGTCTTTATTACTCGTGCCGCAATCATCTGTCCTTCTTTCTGGTTGTTCTCCTTCGTCTCACTGTTTTTCTATCTACCTTTTGTTTGTTTTTTTTCTGTCCATCTTTCTGTACCTATCCAATGATTACACTATTTTAACATCTGTCTGTCTACCTACCTATCTTTATCTGTTTATCTAGTATCTATATATTCACCACTCTCCCCCTCCCCTCCTCCACACTTCCTTAGCCGCTGCTCTGTTCATCAGTCCATGGTTTTTCCTCCTCCCCTTCCCCCTTTCCCTCCCTCCCTCTCTCTCTTTCATTGCTCTATTCTGGGTCTGTGGTCACTCAGCTCTGCTCTGTTCTGACTTTGTGGTTCTCTTCCTCTGCATCACTGGGTGGTTTTACAGTAGCGTGTGCAGCGTGGCTCCGGTGTGGCGGCTCTGTATTTTGGCCGTCCTCTTGGATGAATTATGCTTGTAGTAAAGTCCGAGATTTCAGAACAAGAAAACAGCTGACGTAGCACTGAATATTCTAAACACTCCGAAGAAAGGCGAGAGAGCGAGAGAGATGGAGCATGAGCCTCTCAAAATAAAGGATATTGAGCACTAAAAGCCAGAACCAACACTTCAGTGACTTCAAACAAACAGCATAAAAATATGACCCCTGAAAAAAAGCCTTGAAAGTTTTGTTCATAACCTTGTATTATTTTAATACAATCCTAAGTGCCTTACATATATAAAAAAAAGTATTATGTTATTGTCGATATGATTATAGATGCAGATTTTTTCCAGTAGTGGTGCTTCTCTTGAAATGTGTTAAAACATTTTAAAAATAGGACAGGGTAGTACACACAGATTAAAGAAACACTCCGGGGTTTTCAACACTTTTCATGTCCACATCTGTAGTGTAGGTGTCTTTACCACAGACAGGAATTTCAACATGTTTATCTGTAGCAAGAAAAGAACATCAAACCTGTTTAGTCAAAACTCCTATATAAAAAGAAGGCGTTGGTAAACCTTACGGAAAACATCTTTGATTTTCGTATACAACCCATGCCGACACTTTTGTCTGTTATTTGTTATGATTGGTTTTTAACTGTGTTAAATCTGATCTCGAATGGATATGCAAAACCTTCAGGGTATAATTATGTAGCTGCGTGTTAACGATGCATTAATTGTCTGAATTCAACAGGTGCCCCTCTTTCTTTTCTGATTGCAGTAAAATGTGTTAAACGTCTCGTCTGTGGTACCCAACATTCGCTGCAGATGCAGTAGGTAGATACTGGAGCACATATTCCTGTGCACTGTTCTATAGTTTTGAATACCATGTGACATTCAATTGAATGCTGTAGAATGTTTTACCCCTAGTCATGGTTGTTGTTTGGTTAGGTTGGAGTTTTTGGGTTTCTAGTTTTGTGTAATAGTTGTATTATGGTTGTTCTTTGGTCATGTTGGCGTTGTGGTCAGCCTCCTTAAGTCTGTCACAGAGAGCAGTGTGGTTGCCAGGACGTCAGCGATGTCCGTGCAGTGCCCAGTGTCAGCAACACCGCCACTTCTGGAGAAAACGGACGAGTTCACACAGTGTGGTTCGGCCCGCCATAGTGCGGCCGCCTTACCCCGTACCAAAGGTATAACCATATCACACAAAGAGGTTTTTAAGCATCATCCAAGATTTTAAAATGTGGTCAAGTATAGTTTTGAACTAAAAGTTATTTATTCATCATAATAGATTCCTTTTTCCCTTTTATACCTTGAGAAAACATGCCGTCCTTTGCATTATAACTTACTGTTGTCTTGTGCTGTACATGCCCAGGATGACTCAGGAGTTTGGAATATTAATCAGCTTTAGGAAAAGGATTTAAGCCCCTCCCACCCCTTTATAACCCTCTGATTACAATGTTGTAGCGGAGTCCAAAGGCCTGTGCACCATACCTAAGGAACCATCAACTTGATTTTGCATGGCTTTTACTTCCATCTGTCTGGCACACCACAGTACTGATAGGCTGTTCATTCGTCGTCAGGAACGTGCCGGACATCTGGAGATTTAGACTAACACAGTTCATGTTTTTAATTTTTTTCCTATCAAAACGTCCAAACAACAAAAAATTAGAAAATGGTAGAGTATTTTTGTGAATGTTTCTACTGCTTTTTTCCAGAGAATATGGCTTAAATGTTAAAACATTGACCGAATGGTTAAGTAAGTAATTATTTAATTATGAAATGTAAAGAAACACAGACCACAAAAATCTCATGGTGAGCTTTGCTTTCATGCCGTGCTTAATCTGTATATTTAGGCTATGAGATGAGCGTCTATCCCAGACGTGTTTTTATGCAGTGCGCTAAACTCTCCCTCATAAACGTCCCTAAACAGGATGCACTGAAAATTAGCCAACAGTTAAAGGAATTCAGATTCTTGTATACTCACTCACTAGCCCAACCTCTTAATCCTACTAGGGCTGCGGGGTAGACACAGGACTAAGGCTGGGTGCACCCTGACCAGCTCACCAGACCACTGCAGGGCAACACACGCACACAACCATTCACACATATAGGGGCAATTTGGAACAGCCGGTTAGCCTAATGTGCATGTCTTTTGGACTGTGGGAGGAAACCGGAGTACCTGGAGGTAGCCCACTCAAGCACGGGGAGAACATGCAAACTCCACACAGAAACCCCTCAGCCTGGGAATCGATCCCAGGCCTTCTTGCTTTGAGGCAGATGTGCTAACCACTACCCTGCAGTGGCACCGTTGTATACACAATGAATCCTTATATGTTCTCTACCTGTTTGTACATAAAGCTGATAAGTTGCTGAGGAATATCCAAATCCAGGCCTGGTGCAATTAAACAAACAACATTAATAATACTGTAGTGTTCAGCGAAGATTATACATCACCACTTTTGTCTAAAAGGGTTCCTAATAAAAAGAAAAAGTTAATAAAAATAAAAATTATTTCTCTGTAGTTGTTTGGTGAAAATGTATTGAACAATGCTATTGTAGACAGTGACAACCAAAAAAATTATTCCGACAAGTATATTCAAGTAAAAAATATAGCTAATAAACAAAAACACCAATTTTATTTTTTTTACTTTTGCATGGCATGAATGAACTTCAAACTATATGGAATGGTTTATTCAGTGAGGAAATTAAAAAATATATCATAAAAACATGCTCTAATTAAAGTTAAGGGAGGCCACACTAAGTACTGACTTTTTTCACAAAAAAGAGCCTGTTATTTTTGTTATTACTATATATTGTTGTTTGTTTACGTATTCTCATCAATATGATCCAATATTACATGAAATAAATACTTGAATAGTACTTGATTTCTGATTTATCTTCATTTTGTTAAGTAAACAATCATCTCTGCACACTACTCTATTTTTTAATTTCTTCACTTGCTAAACCATTCCATATGGTTTGAAGTTCCTTCATGCTGTGCAAAAGTAAAAAAGAAATAAAATTTGCGACACCTTTAAATTTTTCTGAAAAATGTGTATTTTCAGTGTTCTTGTTTATTAGCCTTACTTTTATACTCAGTATACTTGTTGGAATAATTTTTTTGGTTCCTATTGCCTACAAAAGCATTGTTCAATACATTTTCGCCAAAAAATTATAGAGAAGTATGTTTTTTTACTTCTTTTTATTAGCAGCCCTTTTAGACAAAAGTGGTGGTGTATAATCTTCACTGCACACTTAAGCTTTTTATTTGTCTTTTTGTCTTTAGTATTTTTACTTTCTGATGTTTAGTTTGTCTGTATGTGTTTGTTTACCTCTCACCCCATCTCTCTCTCTCTCTCTCAGCACATCCAGAAGCCAGGTTATGTCTCCTCCAGCGCTGTGCCCGAGTGGCCTGACTATATTGAGATTAAGGATGAGGAGCAGATTGAGGGTTTGAGGAGTGCATGTCAGCTCGCTAGACACGTCCTCCTCCTTGCTGGAAAAAGCCTCAAAGTTCTTATTCTCAGTTTCTTAAACATTGTTTTTAGTTTATCTGACTGGGGGATGAACCATATAAGCTTTAAATCATTTTAAGGATAGTTGGGGGTGCACTTTATTATTTATGATGTACTAGGGATAATTAATTAATTACTTAATTGAATCATTTTTTGTTCTAGGGGTTTTTAAAAGTTTTTCTCCAAGAAAAATTCATGAACCTAAAAGGTTTCAATCAAAATCTTAATATTGGTTTGTGTCATACTGGGATGGAAACGAGCCTCGCTAGGAGGAGCTTCTTCCCACAGGCCGTTCGGGCGCCGAACCACAACACTAGTACCTGGATATATATATCTTGTATCCTATATTTTATTTTATATTTATATTTTATTTTATTCTATATATTTTCTTTGTTCTCAACTTTTGCATCTTAATATTTATACTGACCTTTAACTGTAAAAATCCCTTAAATAGTTTTATTTATAGTTATTGTTATTGTCTTCGCATTTTTAGACAGACTTACTAAGCATTTCACTACATATTGTACTTTGTATAATTTGAATGTGACAAATAAAATTTGAATTTGAATTTGAACCTGAGTCTATCCTTTCATTCTTGATATTGTGATCGCAGGTCGGTATGACAACAGATGAAATCGATTTCATTGTGCACCAGGAGACGATCCGACACAATGCCTATCCTTCTCCACTGCACTACGGTGGATTTCCCAAGTCTGTGTGTACATCTGTAAACAACGTGGTGTGTCACGGCATTCCAGACAGGTAACGTTTCCACAGCGGGGCCATTTCATTAGTCTGTTAGTAAGCACCTAATTTATAAACGGATGTCCAGATGTTTCTCTTGTATATAAAGAATGTGAAGTGCATTCCTGAGATGAGTCTTTGTGAAAATGAACTTGGAAAGACATGATCATTCAGACTCTCCTGTAAGAACTTTGGTGTTAATGACTTCCAGGTCACAGGCAAACTTTTGAATGAATCACAGTAACATCAGTGCCTTTAACTTATTTTCTTGATGTAGATGAAACTGACCAGAGTGCTATTTCTACAGTAGCTAGTTACCATAGCTACCTGGAGCCTCGTCTTTAGGTAAATGAACAATTGAACATTGTTCAATTACATTAATACCGATTTAGCTGAGCACATAACAAAACAACATGAATACCTTGATTTGTCGTTAGTTTACAAGTTTCTAGAGGCAGGTATACGGACAGACGGTGTTCTTGTTTTGAAAAAATTTTTAAAGTAAAATAAGTTAACGTAGTTGGCTAACACTGATTGAATTATTGAAAGGTGATGATTATGGCATAATGAAAAGAAAATGTCTATAAAAATGTAATTTTTCGCTAACAAGAGCTTAAACAAGTATGAGCTACACAAAGCATTACATCACTTAGACAAAGCATTAATTCTAGAGTTCCTTGTGATAGCTAACTTGGCTATTACAAGCTTGTATTTTTGTTTATGTTGATTACTGATGTACTATATTTATTTATTTATTTACTTATTAAAACCTAAATGGTTGTTTTAAAACCTAAAAGGTTGTTTTATATCTGCTGTCCCTGGATTAATGTTAAGAGGCCACCTTCAAAGAGCTCAGGCTTTAAAAAGAGATGTAACACATACAGTATATCAATAACTTTATTTAGTATTATTATGACCATTTATTACCTTAAATGTTTGGAAGCCAACAACAGAAGATAACTTGTGGAAAAGTGCTTTGTTTTAGCAGTTCCCATTAACCTGAGTTTATTGAAGTACTCTGCTAGTTAAATCTACCTCAGCAAGTTTTCGCTAATGAGCTACATTTTTGCTAATACCAATGTCCTCCTGACAAAAGCTGAACCAAATGACCAAATTACATTTTTGTAACAAAAAAAGCATGTGTTAAATTACATTTCTTTCATAGTTGTGTGAATGGCAAGTTTTAGATAGTTTTCAGCTTATTCACTGTTTATAATGTATATAATTATATGAGTATAGCACATTAATGAAATAATGCATGTAATTTTTAAAAAATCATGACCTATAAACACAGATTATTGTTAAATAATTAAATGGATTTTTTTCAGGACTAAAAAACAAAACAAAAACAAAACTTTTTTTAGCTGCATATTTTTCTTTCTTTTTTAAACTGTATGTATGTGTCTTTTTCTAGTCGGCCACTACAAGATGGAGATATCATTAACATAGACGTTACTGTGAGTAAACACACATACACACATTAAAACGTGCAGTGATATAATGATTAATTACTTCAAGAACCATTTTTAAAAATTATCACTAAGCCATCTGGTGAAATGAATGAGATTTATTGAGTTTCTGTTGTGGGTGTTTGTATAGGTTTACCTGGAAGGTTACCACGGTGACATCTCAGAGACGTTTTTGATTGGCTCGGTAGACGAACGAGGTAGGAAGTTAGTGGATGTGGCGCGACAGTGTCGAGATGAGGCCATCGCTGCGTGCGGACCAGGACGCCCACTATGTGTTATCGGCAACACCATCAGGTACACGGTGTGCATGTTTGTGTGTGAGAGAGAGAAAAGGGGAGGCTACGAGACATTATGCATGCTAGTTTGCATGTCTGAGTCAGTGAAGAGTTCAAAAAAAAAAAAGCTTTAAAGAGTGCATGAAGGACATTGACTGACTTAATCACACACACACACACACACACACACACACACACACACACACACACACACACACGCAGAGCCATCTGTTTATGTTCTTTTTCTTCACTTTTCATCTCCATCCCTTAAAATTCTTTTGAAAGTGTAACGCACTATAGTGATTGCAGTGCAATTACTTAATTTAATTGCAAATTAATTAATTATTATTATTTATAATAATTTATAATTATTTGAATAATAAATTAAATAAAAGGGAAAAAAGGTGGAGACAACTAAATAAAAAGGTTAAGGTAGGGTAAAGAAGGGAATAAGTGATAAGCTCTGAAATAAATAAAGAGGTAGAGGAAGAGAGTGAGTGAAGGAAGCAATGAAGTAGGGAGAGAGGCCAGATGAAATGGGTAAGGAGAGAGAACAGAGACAAAGAAAGATGAAGGAGAGGAAAAAATAATAGGGAAAGAAAAGTGAATGAGAAGACAATTTAGCGAAAAAGAGGAAGGAAGTGGTGAAGGGGGAAAAAGAAGGAAAGCGATTTATATAGGAGAGATGACTGAGGTACCAAGGATGGGGAGAAAGAAAGAAGAGAGATCGATGAGAAAAAGAGAAAAATGTTAAAAATACAAGGAAAGAGGAATGATGTCGAAGTGGAGAATAGAGAGAAGGAGGAAGAAGAGAACGACAGTTAAAGTAAAAAAGAGGGAGAGAATGAGGGTGAAGTGAGAGGAAAGACAAAAAGAGAACCGACAAAAATAAAGAGCAGAGGAAAAGCAATGAGAGGGAGGAGGACAGAGGGTCAGAGAAGGGAAAGAGAGCAGAGAAAAAGAGGAAAGGATGAAAAGACGATGAGAGAGAGAATGAAAAAGAGGAAATGAAAGGGAAAAGAGATATGGAGAGAAAGTGGGTGACAGTGCATTATTTACAAATCTGCCTTCATCATGGATTAACATGGTGGCAGAAAGCCCTCTCTCTCTCTCTCTCTCTCTCTCTCTCTCTCTCTCTCTCTCTCTCTCTCTCTCTCTCTTTCTTTCTTTCTTTTTCAATATCAGCTATAATTAACTCAAGGACTCTCCAGTGCTCACTAGCTGTTGTCTGATTGTAAGGATTCAGCCTACACACATACACATTTTTGAGACTTCAGGACGTCACCTCGAAAACCTGCCTAAAGCAACATCATCTCAACATAAAAGTGGAAAAAAGAGAGAGAGAGGAAAAGGGGAGGACACCCGTTTGAACCTTCCATTTCCCATCGCAGTGTTCTGAACAGCACTACACAGAGTTAATGTATTTCTGGGCTTGCATGAAACGAACAATTACCCAGAGTGCACCGGGGTTCTCTCCCTGCAATGGGGTGTAAATTACAGGTTAGCTGGTCTCGCTGTGTGTACATGCATGTGTGTGCGTGTGTATGTGTGTGTGCGCGAGTGTGTGTATGAGATGTAAATTACAGGCTAGCTCGTGCTGTCTTGAAGAAATGCAGTGTCTGCCAGGCAGAGTCCAGCTCCCTGCCGAGACACACTCACAGCCACTGGGAGAAGGAGGACACGCAGAAAGGGACGACACACAAACCTCTTTCTATAGCGTTACACAAAAGACATGACTAGAACAGAGTCGGCCCCGGAACGCTGATTACAGCATGGTTCTCACGTCTCACATCCTCGTTTTATTGAACAGACTACAACCGATGTACTGAACCCTTCTTATCATCTCCATTCATTTATAATTACATTAAAATATTAACATAAAAAATTGATTTGTTAATCAAGTCATTTTCTTTTCTTATAGTTCTGGTAAAATGTTTAAGTTTATTTATTGATTCTTTTTAAATATTCCTAAATAGGGTTGCCAAATTTCTCAAATTTGTAATTTTTCTGTATGTAACTGTATGTTTATTTATATAGTCTTTGCAACTTCCTGGTGAGTTGAATAAACGGCTATTAAATCTATACAGACATGGTTTAGCTTTCACCGGTTGCTATAGATATAGTTTGCTCATGTTAACTAGCCTGTTTGATCTTTCTAGGGATCCAATCAAAGAACATTAAAAATTCCAATGATATCGTAGATGGCCCCTTGTCTCTCAAACCCAAAATCTGATCAGTTAAATGATCCACGAGGCAACAGTTTTATCAATAATTATTTTAAATTACAGGCGTTTGCACAGTTGATTCTGATTGCCTCAAGACAGATTTCTTTGACTTTGGCAACACTGGGCTGAAATTTGATTGGCTAAAAGCTCTTAACATAAATAAACTACATTGGAGGCAGCTTATCCAAGCAGAAAGCTATTAATTGAAAGGAGTGATCTATTGGGAACAATTTATTATATAATAAAAAATATGCGTAACCATATAATTCAGGAAATGTTACTGTGTTTGGCCAGCAGGGATGGTCTTGCTGGCCCTGACCACCCACCACTGATCAGTGACCATACCACTTCAGTTTTAAAATTGTTTGAGGCGCATCGATTACTGTATCAGTTTTTTTATTTCTTTTTTAATGTATCAGGTTTAAAACCAATAAACCACTGTTCTGTCTGTAGAATAGTATAAATCACGGATGTCTACCTCAAGGCCCAAAGTCGAAATCTGACCCGCCAACTCATTTTATGTGACCCGCGAGTGCTTTCAAAGTATATGATAATCGTACTTTCTTCACATCAACCATTACCATGAAACATAGTTCATTATCCATCCACTAGGTGGCGGCAAACCAATTTTAAGTGTCATTCAAATTCTGTCAGTCATTCACGAAAAAATACTTAATTATATTAAATTATAGTAAACAATAAGAATTATAAATAAGAATTAGAAAATATATAAGAATAAGAAAAATAAGTAAGTTAGAGAGGACTAATCATAAACTAATCATAAACATATTGCCTGCAGTTTTCATGGTTACCAATTTTGACTAGATTATCCAGCCTTTGATGACCTCGAAACTTTGTGAAAGTTTAATTCTGTGACAACCGTGCTTTACATGCTTGTAAAATGCTTGACTTATCAACTGAAGCTGTCTGTAACATTGTGTGATGGAGGAATTGTTTATACTGAATTTTTAATTACTTAACACTATATTTTACCGTGGGGCAGCACAGTGGCGTAGTGGTTAGCATGTCCGCCTCACAGCAAGAAGGTCTTGGGTTCGATTCCCAGCTCGGTCGTTTCTGAATGGAGTTTGCATGTTCTTCCCGTGCTTGCGTGGGTTTCCTCCGGGTACTTCGGTTTCCTCCCACAGTCCAAAAACATGCACCGTAGGCTAATTGGCTGTTCCAAATCACCCCTAGGTGTGAGTGTGAGTGCGAATGGTTGTGTGACTAATGGCCTAGCGAGCTGTCCAGGGTGTACCCCGCCCTCACCCAGAGTTGGCTGAGATAGGCACCAGCCTCCCTGTGACCCTAATTAGGAAAAAGCGGATTAGAAAATGAAAGAATGGATGAATTTCAATATTATTAACTTTATTATTAACTATCAATATAATTTATATATATATATATTTTTGCAGTGACTAATTTAAGATTTGCCCATCTGATCTAAAATTCTGTGTCCCCACTGAGCACCCCAATTTACAACTGGAAATAAACAAAGGGTTTTTGAAATGTTTATAACTCATTCATTAAGTCATTCATTCATTTATTCATTCACCTTCTAAGCTACTTAATCTTAATTAGGGGTGCAGAGAGGATGTCACCCATCTGACTCAGAAATAATTTTTTTAATAGACTGCATTAATACTACGTCCCTAATTAAGTAAGTGATTTTGTGATACTAGCTATATTAACTGCTTTGTACTAAAATTCAGGATTTTAAACTATCTTCTACATGGTGAAAAGGATGAAATGAAGGCGAATGTACCAAATACTAAGCTCTAAAATTCATGTAAATATTTAAAAGATTCTATTTTTCACTTATTCTTTTGCGGTTGCTCTGATTCTGTTTTAATCAGTTAGAAAAGACTGCAAAATAGGTCTTAAACTTTTTGACCCCACTGTATGTCTAATAAGTGTATTGTGTGTAATATATCTTCCTGAGCGGCTTTCAGGTTTTGTTTTGCTGGAAATTGGGGAATGTTTGGGCTTTTTATGACATTTAGGTAGTTGCAGATCAGCAGTACAAGACTGGAATGATTTTGCAATACAACACGTTATCTACAACTGCAGCATTGAAATTCCTCATAGCATCAGATGACCTTTTCAGTGTATCTTCAAACTAGTGATATATATTCATGCCATGTTTACTTTTCTTATGAAAGATTATAAATCAACATTTATCATTAGAGCTTAGCAGATATCAGTGGTATGGAGAGGACCAGAAAGCTGTTCATATTATTCATACTGTGGTCATATGGCACTAGACTATTTTTTTTTTTTTAAAGCCAGCACCTCTTTAACTTTCTTGTGAGGGTCTCTGAATGGTAGCTACATGGTACATGTATGTAAGCTGAATGGTACAGCTGTATGTAAATGTCAGTGTAGCCAGATTTTAATCCTTTTCAGTCATTCAAACTTCCAGATTTATGCTGAAGACTGGTTAACCAATGCATTGAACTTCAATGTATTTTTGCCGTTTCATCTTCTGTTGTTTGACAGAAAATAACGAGGGTGAAATGTTTTAGTGTAGCAATCATCTTATGCACATTGTGCATCTTTTTTACTTTTCTGGAACACAGACTGTATTCTGTAAGAAGAGGCAGAACGTCTCATAGCTGTTAGCTGTCAGCTATGTTGTAGCTGAGGACAGATGTGCATTCTTGTAAAGTTCATAATTTGGTCATTTGCATTTCATTCAAGAATTTAAATGGAGGTGTAAAATAGAGAGTAAACTGGTGTATGCACATTGCACAGAGCCAGTGCCTCTGGGATTCACGTATAATAACTTTAATGTAAGTGGACAGGGAGCTTTATTCTATGCATGGAAAGGTACACTAAAGAATGTATCATCTCATTTCCTGTACACTTGAACAATGTTTTTCTTTTCTTTTCTTTTCTTTTCTTTTCATCAGGAAACATCATATGTTGCACCAGAAAATTTAAAATGTATCTCTGTGAAATAATCTCTGTCAATACCTTTTTCCTCATAGCATATTTAGCACTTTTCAAAACCAGATTTATAAACCACTGCCATCATATTGATTGCAGGGTTTGGGTTTTGCTTTGTTTTGTTTTGTATGTTTGTTTGTTTTAACTGCACTGAATGTCTTAAGAAATTGTTATTATAAGCATTTAATGATCAATCTATAGAAAAGGAATGGAAGAATGCAAGCAGTCAGCTTTTAGTTTATTGTGTATTTACGTATACAGGACTGAATGTTATTCGAATATATCAAGCTTAACCAATATGTGCAAGTTTAATATAAGAAGAGGAAAGATATGTTCTATTTAAAATTATTTATCAACCCAAACTACTGTAGCCAATGAGATTTAAGGTTTGCTTCACCATGTACACATTTGCTCTATGTTGTTGTATCCCCCCCCCCATCATTCGTAGATCAAACAGGAAATCTGTATAAACATAAGCTGTATAACAGTGCAATATTTAACATTTTAACTGAACATTAGTTGACAATTCAACAAAGGTGGCTTTGCTTGAACACAAGCTCCCAGAATCATTATATCGGCTATGTTTTCCATGTGCTTAAGTGTATTTTGTCGGCTTTTATTGAGCTAATATTTCATTAAAGCCTGTGACTTCATTGAGTGCTGATGGATCTGTCAAGGTTCGAATCTCATTACTCAATTATGCAAACCTGTTTTTGTGTGTATGGAGCATGAATTGTAAACTGTGTATCTGTGTATATATGTATCACTGTTTGGAGAGTTTTGAACTCATCCAGGATTATTTCATAAGGCACAGTCATCTTAAGGTTTTACAGCTTCAGCCTAATCAGGTGTTGAAATAATGCAGACTTGGGGCAGATTGCTGCTGTAGATACAGCTGCAGTATACTGTGTCGAAACAATGAGGTAAAAATTAGTAAGTCTGCAGAGTTCTGTAAAAAATCTGATATTCAAACATCTTCATTTTACCTGATAAGCTGCAGAGAACTGCTTTAGATTGCAAACATAACCGGCATGTAAGTGTACTTTACATTGTTCATATCAGTAAACCCTAGCAAATACAGTATGCTTTAGAATACAGCCATTGCTTTTTGTTCTATAAGAACAACATTTTAAAAACAAGAACAGCAACATAAGATTGACATTGGGAAGGAAATGAAATTCAGCACATTCGTCGATTATTAATGTGAGGCACTTTAATAGACAATCTAATGACTGAGTATATAATCTTTCCAAATGTCTATTTATGTCTTAATGCTACATCAATAATGAAAATGAAGAAGCAATCCTAAACCCGTGTTTGCATTTTATTTGTGTGTGTGTGTGTGTGTGTGTGTGTGTGTGTGTGTGGTCAAGGTATCCATCCATATATTTACACAGTCACATTATGGGGACTTGTCTTCCTTATGGGGACAAAATGCCCATAACATTCCATAACATAAATCATTAAATTTAAAGATGAAGACCTGTTTTAGTGTAAGGTATAGTGTAAGGGTAGGGGTTAGGGTAAGGATTAAGGTTTGGGTAAGGGTTAGGGTAAGTCTTCAGAAAATTAATGCAAGTCTATGTATTGTCCCCTGACGTTTTGGAAGCGAGATTGTGTGTGTGTGTGTGTGTGTGTGTGTGTGTGTGTGTGTGTGTGTGTGTGTTTGTGTGTGTGCGCGCGCACACGCGCGTGTGT
>JBCNYG010000009.1:8303264-8315955 GCA_039654305.1 Porochilus rendahli | reverse complement strand
TATATAAAATCCTTAGTCGATTTTCCGTAGTACAATGCTCGATACAGTAAAGTAGAGCTAAATATGTGGTATAAGGAAAAAAAAAAAACAAAGCCACATTTTTCTCCCCCAGGAGAAAAATGTAGCTTTGTTTTGTTTTTTTCCTTATACCACACACACATATATATATATATATATATTAGTGATGTGAATCCAACAACAACTCACGATTCAATTCGATTCCTATTTTTGAGGTGACGATTCGATTCAGAATTGATTCTCGATTCAAACCGATTTTTGATTCATAATCATTACAAAGGGTGCCGATTCCACGAGTAACTACATTCTTCTATAAGCTAGGTACAACTGTTCTATAAGAAAGAAAGAAATTATATTACTAGACAACTGGTTTTGTAAAGCTAGTTCTGTACCCGCCACTCACTGGAACAATTCACGACGAAGGCCATGTTTGGACAAACGGTACGCGCTGTAAGGTTGGAAATGTTTGAAAAAACATGTTTTTAAACATCGATTGTTGAAAATTTGGATCGATTCAGTATGCTAATAAATAAGAATCAATTCAGACGTGAACCAATTTTTCCAGCACACCTAACATATAAATATATTCATTGTTATGCATTCATTTTCTGAAGCGCTTAATCCTAATTAGGGTTGCGGGGAGGCCAGCCTTCTAAGCCGACTCTGGGCAAGGACAGAGTACACCCTGGACAGCTGACCAGGTCATTGCAGTTCAGAAACACGCTGATGACTATGCAGCCTACTCTTCACAACTTTTTTTTACGTGCCTCTCACCGTAGACAATGGGAGACATGGCCGGCCTTTGATAACCCACTTAGCTGCGCTGGGGGGACAGCAGTGACAACCCGTTGATAGTGGGGCTTGAACCCCAGACCCTGGGATCAGTAATCCAGCACCCTACCTACCTTATGTGCAATACTTGTCTCTTCACGTGCAAAATTTGTTTCTTATGTGCAATATTGAGGGGACACTAAGTCCAAGGATTTTAATTGCGGGTAGCGATGTTCCATTATTACCTGCAAATGACAAACTTAAAACTTACGATTCACAACATGGTCTTGGGTTCGAGTCTCAGCCTTGGGCATTTCTGTGTGGAGTTTGCATGATCTCCCCATGTTTGTGTTGGTTTGCTCCCGGTAATCCAGTTTCCTTCCATAGTACAAAGACTTACTGTAGACATTATGCAAATTGGCTGTTCCAAATTATCCCTACGTGTGAGTGTGAATGGTTGTGTGTGTTTGTATTGGCCCTGTGATAGTCTGGCAAGCTGTTTAGGGTGTACCCTGCCTTCGTCCAGCATTAGTTGTGATAGGCTCCAGTCTTCTCGCGACCCTAGTAGGATTAATAGTTTGGCAAATGAGTGAGTGGTTAAATGAAGGTTAATAAAGGCACAGTGATGCCATTCTCAGCCACTGTATGTTTAAAACCAAGCTAAAACTAAAAACACTGCAACTCAGTGCAAAAATGAATAAGGTGCTCCCTAACATGCATGTGCATGTATGTGTATTTCAATCAATCCTCTTCAACTGTCATGTGAGAAATGTCAATCAGTTGTCGGTGATCAATAGGGGAAGCAGAAAAAGAGATGGATCAATATTCCTAACCACACAATGTGGAATGTACACTTTACGACAGAATAATAATAATAGTTATTAGCACAGGAGAAGCCACTTTTGCTCACTTATGTATTTAACATTCTTATTTTATTTCTATTTCAGATGTTTAATGCAGTAGATAGAAACATGTGTAGAGTGCAAACCACTGCCAAGACAGCTCTCTTTATGTTTCAGCTCTCTTTATTCTCTTCTCTTTGTTTTAATTACTGTTAAGTATTATTTTAAGCATTCATTTCAATCAAGTCATTCATTTAGTCTGTGTTTTCTCCTTGAATGGTCACATGATGCAGGCCACTATCTCATTGATGATTAAGACACGTCACTGGACAATATAATATAAGTTTGCACACAACATCCATAAATGTTTGAATGCAGAAAAATAAACTATAATAAAGCCTTTGTAGATTGTTTACCAGATAATGTTGCTTGGCTCTTTATAAGCAATCTTCAGAGCAGAATGTGGTACATCTCTGTAAAGCTTCATAAATAGTGAATAGTTTTGGTTTCTTTGGTGACGTTCAACAGCCAGGGACCATAAATTAGTCATTTAAATCTTTGGATCAATACAGTCAATACTACATGAAGAATGTGCTGAGACTTTTAATTATACCACTGCTCCTATTACTCAGCAATATGTAACACTGTCACATTATGTTTAAGGATTTGGTGTAGTGATCAGTGGAGATATGGTGGCTGTAGGTTTACAGACGTGATGATTTCTGTTTGTTTGTCATCACTGGAAACCTTCCTTCCCCTCACATAGTCCAATCCCAAACACATTTAACATAACAATAAAAGAATAATCAGGTTGGGTTTTAATTTTAATCAGGACAATGGCTAGCATGTCTGCCTCACAGCATGAAGGTCCTAGGTTCGTCTCCTGGGCTCAGCGAGTTTGCATACGCTCCCTGTGCTTATGTGGGTTTCCTCTGCGTACTCTGGTTTCCTTCAACAGTCCAAGTTAATTGGGTGTTCCTGAGGTGTGAGTGTGAGTAGTTGTGGGTGTGTGGTGTGCCCCAGCTCTGCCCACAGACAGCTGAGACAGGCTCCAGCCTCTCTGCGAACCTTGTAGGATTAAGAGATTTGTCAAATGAATGAATTGCAAATTAAACATTAAATTATAGAATTGAAACACCCCTTCTGATGGCTTACTTCTGTAGTATCTGTTATAGGAGATCAGAGAGAAAATGTGAGAGAGGTAGTGGTTAATGTGTGTGGGGGCAACTCAATTCCAAAACCCTTTTCAAAACATATGCTGAAGGAAATAAGGCTGTAAAGGAGGAGGAGGAGAAGGACAGAGGGCAGTCAGTAAGGGAGCATTTGGCTTTGATTGCAGTCACACCCATCCTGAGTGTATTGTACATTCATAGCCTGAAGGCTTGTATTTCGACACTATGATGTTGCAGATCAGTACACCTGAAGTGAATCATGAGTGTGCTGTACAGAGGGTGTGGATATGAGAGCAAATCAGATATTAAATAAAGAATTGCAGTGTGTGAATGAATACATTTCACACTAAAGTGATTGTGCAAGCACTTAGCAGTTATCCATCAGACTGCTGCTTCCACCACAGTTTACTAAGTACAGAGGCCAAACCAACTTCTTCTCATCTGTCCAAGCCCAAAGGGTGCTAATATAAAGTTTCTGGAAACACAATAATTCCCTCTTTATTATGCTGTTGTTGTGTTTTTTTTTTTTTTTTTTTTTTTTTTCATTAAAATGAATGGAAACATCTTTCTGCTCTGTAACGCTTCATCAGAGAGCCACCAGACTTAATATAACACCTCTTGACAACTTGCACAACATATACATGCAATGAGTTATTGATCATTTTCTTCCTTATTGTCCATTCCTTTTCCCCCCCACTGGTAGCAATGCATTTTTGGGCCTATATACATTAGGTTTTATAATCATACCTTTAAAAGAGAGCCAACAAACAGAATTTCATAACTCAGACCCACTCACTCTCATCTTTTTCTAGCAGGGTGGAGCAATCACACTTGCAATTTCTTGTAAAAATACATACAAGAGTTTATCTATTATACCAAACTACCTAGTTTATGTATTAGCATATATGAGGGGTCCACTTACAAAACCTACTAAGTAAAGTTTTGTAAAAACTTGTGTTGGCACCTGCGCATGTCCCACTAATAGCTCCACTTTCAAAACCTGCTAACTCATTTTATAAATTGTAGCTGAAGAAGCGAAACTGTCAGATAATTTCTATGCCTATTAAAAATATCTGAATTTTCTTAAAAATGGACCAGCTTGACTTAGCGGGTTTTGCAAGTGGACTCCTTATATATTATGTTATGCATTTTAACTACTAGCCAATCTTGTGGAAGATGCTTAAAATAATGCAACAATGCTTAATGCTTATACCTAACATTAGAATGAGGGAAGGTGTGATTTCAGTGGCTTGGTGGGGTTTTTGTTTTTTGCAATTTTCAGGTGCAACAGTTTCTACAGAATGGTATTAAAAATAGCTGATGAGCAGGAGCCTTGTTGATGAGACAGGTCAGAGGAGCTTGGTCGCACATTTGAGCCAACAGGAACTACTGAAACTGCAGAGCATCCCAGAGCTCATCAAAATTTCAGATGAATTGACTAAGATCGCAGAAGACCCTATCAGATTCCACTACAATAGGTGCAGACTCAACAAACCTGGACAGCTGAAGCTTGGCTCAAGACCGGCTGACATTTTTTTAAAAAATTGTCCAGTTTATAGCTTCAGATTCATGTGTTTGACTGACAGGAGTAGAACCAGATGTGGTCTTCTGCTGTTGTACCTCATCTGCCTTCAGGTTAGATCTGTAGTGCATTCTGAGATACTTTTCTGCTCAATATGGTTGTAAAATGTTATACACAGCTCCTTAAAGTCCCTTTATGTGCTCTGTTAACTCCCGGCTGAACTTGTTTGCTCTCCAAATTCATTTACACATTAAACTTAAATAGGTATGGTGAAATGGTTTATTAATGTATTTTTGTTTATTAAATTTTTAAGTAAATTGCTGTAAATTTACTTTTTAAAGTAAATTGTATCATTGAACTGTAGCAAAACAGCAGATTTCAGCACTTTTGTATCTGTGTATATGATGTACAAGCTCCACATTCTACCCTGAATCACTGACATTACTGTAGCATATACTTGCATGCAGACGCATGAACATAAATACAGGATAAATTAATAATCTAAGTGAAACGTGTGTGATCTTGCTAAATTTTGATTGAGTTACTGTGCAGTAATAGGGCTCCTTCCTAAGCGTGATATGCACATACCTAATTCAGTTATGTGCTCAATGGTTCTTCTGTGTTGGAAAACCTTTGGGAAACGCAGTTCCAAGATTAGCAGCATGTCCGACTCACAGAAAAAAGGTCCTGGGTTTATGTCTTAGGCTCAACAAGGGCGTTACTGTGTTGAGTTTGTGTGTTTTCCGTGTGCTTGCTTGGGTTTCCACCGGGTACACTGGTTTCCTCCCACAGTCCAAAGACATTCACATTAGACCAATAGGCTGTTCCAAATGGCCCCTAGGCATGGGCATAACCACATATTCTTTGGTTAAAGGTCCCCCCAATATTAAAATACAAATCTGTACTCCCAATAATACATTAATATGTGACACATGAATCATGAGCCTTGAGTGTTAAGAGATCAGATCAAATCTCCTACGATTTATTTTTCTTTTTTGTTAAGGAAAGAAACAGAACCAGCTGACAGACATTACAGTGTTTTTTCAGACAGTATGCAATCAAATACCTAAATAATAGTGCTGTTGCCAACATGAGTGCGCAATTTTTTAAATTAATGTGAAAATGTGTATCGTGTTGAAGTGACTCGGTTCACTGATCAAAGCTAGAGTGAAGATTTAAGCAAATAAAACCATGACGTAGACTAATAGTAATGTTGACAATAATAATAATGTACAGGGAGAAGTTTTAAACTGAGAAAAGTTAATTTGTTTGTTGTGCTTAGTCTTCTCTTGTTTGTGTGTTTTGTTGCTGACTTCAACAACTACAATTTTACTGTTCTCCCCTGAGGAGCACAATGGAAAAGACTGACTAATGGCAGTCTTTATGTAAGTTTTTTGTTGTGAGAGTCATAATTTATTTACATTGTTTACATTGCCTGATTATTGCACCTCAGCCAATTGTCATTTTACTTTACAGACATTTGTCACTTTGCACACAGACACTTTACAGACAATATACTTGAAAAATCGCCATTACATTTTTATTTTATTATATTGCTTTTATATTTGATTGTATATATTTTAGTATTTTTATATTTATATTGGCCTTTAACTATAAAATCCTTTAAATAGTTTTAGTTATAAATATTGTCTAAACTATGGTTATGCCCTTGCCCCAGGAGTGAGTGTGAATGGTTGTGTGTGTGTGTGTTGGTCCGGCGAGCTGTTTCGGGGTGTACCCTGCCTTCGCCCAGAGTTGGCTGAGATAGGCTCTATCCTCCCCATGACCCTAGAAGGATTAAGCAGTTTGGCAAATGGATGTATGGATTTTAAAAATTGGCATGTTCTTCAAAATGGTACAAAACAGTACTGAATACACCCATGCTGTATTTTTTGTGCAGATTAGTGTTTGGTCTTTTGGCTGTGAATAACCCAAATATCTCTTTCCCTGGCCTCCCTGCAATTTTTTTTCTTTCCCTCCTTTTTATTACTCTCATTCTCACATGGTATCTCACTCCCCCTCCATTGCTGGGATAAAAGTAGTGCAGCCTTATTGTTGTAGGTGGACACAAAGCTCACATTGTTTCACTGCCCTTGTTGGTTTGTGGCTTGGACAGATGAAATCCATTTCTTTAACCTAATGGTTTATTTTATGATTGAAAAAAGTCAGAGAGGCTTTAATCTAAAGGTTGACAATGCTAACAAGCAGATATGCAGGAAACAGAGAACTAAATGTCACTTTATTAACCGTAATCTTTCATTTAAAAATCATCAAGTGTGTGCTTTTAATCTATATTGCACTATTAACAAAAAGAATTAATGTCATTCAGCTAAACTAGCTCACTTAGTCAGCTTCATCAAAAGAGCAGTTGGGTTTTTATTTATTTACCTGATCTTGCAGGTAACAGACACTGAAATGAGTACAGAGTGCCTGCTGATGACTACTGTGCAATTAAAAGTGTGCAAAGTCAGGTAAAGATTCATTCAATTCTTTTCTAAGAAGCTTAATTTTAATTTGGGTCGCAGGCAGGCTGGCGTCCATCTCAGCCGACTCTGGGCGAGGGCGCGGTGCGAGCTCTCCAAGTTTCCTGGGAGGCAAGCGCAAGGAGTACATGCAAACTCCACACAGAAACACCTGAGCTGGGAATCGAACTCAGGCCTTCTTGCAGTGAGGCGGACGTGCTAACGTCAGGTAAACATGTTTAGTAATTTAAAACAATGCATAGGTAAATCAATACAGTGACTATATTTTTAAAAAAGGATAGGAAACATATTATAACAGCTACATACTATTGTATGGATACGTATGCCGCAATTATAAGCTATTGTTTTGTATAACGGACTGTAGAACAAATACAAACTCATCCGAAAACTACCACATTTTTTCAATTATTTGATGGCACAATTATAAAAATACATTGAGTTTATACAGTGAAGATTAAATAGGTCATATGAATCATATATTATACAACCTAAATATGTACATCTAAGATGTCGCTTATGTTAAAAATGTCCAAATATTGTGGTAGACCTGGTATTTTCTCACAAGAAAATTTATTGTGATATAGCACCAGGTACAGAATTACTGCACATACCTATTACTTTTCACAAGTTCCGACGTACTTAAATATACATCATACAAAGGAATGCAGTGGACACTCCTTGTAAATACAAGGTAATAGGCTAATAAATATAAGGTGCTTACCATACTTAAGAAAATAAACCTTATGGATTTAGACATGTCAATCAGTATAAGACTTTAATTACATTGTATATTTGATCTATCTTTACATATTTATTTTACACTGTCCTTCTATAAATTACCTTTACCTTTACCTTTACACTTAATCCTAATTAGAAATCGCAGGGAGGCCGGAACCCATCTCAGCCAACTCTGGGTGAGGGCAGAGTATCTGTAAATTCTTCACTCTGTAAGTTTGTGACAAAAGACAGCAATCCACAATTAGTGCTATGTAAGTCTTCCAGTGTCAGTTTTGCATGTCACATTTTGCTAAAATAAAAATGGTGAAAAGACTGTATAAAAACACTAAATGAGGGAAGCAGTATTGTGCTTCCACTGGCATTGCAATGGTTTATTGCTAGTGAATCTACTGGTTTGAGATAAAATCCTATGCAAAACCCTTTAAGTGCTTAGCAGATGCTTGCCTGTATTTTGTCCAACTTCAAAGTCATATTTGGACTGTTTTTAACAATATGCTACCAGCTGAAACTTCCTGTTTCCATTAGAAAACATTTCCTGCCACACTGTGTATTGTCTCTAGTCAGAGTAGCATCTAGTGCTGTGTTCAGAAGAAAAGTGCCACCATTGAACAAAAAAACAGATATTGTCTGTTATTAACAGCTCAGTTATCAGTTTATCGGTAAGGTTACTACTGGATACAGGCAACATCATCAGCCAGCACTGTACTGTACAGAGGTGCATTGCATCTGGGGGATTCTAAATATGCGACAACACATCCTAAAAGAAATCAATCATGCATATCAGACCTGATTATTTGAATATTTTAAGTAATATTGCTTAAAGTAACAGATAGACCAGGTGTATCCGGTTATGCATACATAAAACACCTACAGGGTTCTGAACTGCATTCTAAACCTTTTCATATCATTATGGTGAGTAAGGTAGTTAAAGATGGTAGTACAGGAACTCTTTCAACAATTCTTAACAATACCAATAATATAGTACAGAGAAAACAGCTTAAACGGTGGCATGGTAATGTAATGGTTAGCACTACTGCCTCACAACGTTGAGGGCTTGTGTGGTGTGGAGTTTGCGAGTTCTACCTCTGCTTGCATGGGTTTCCTCCAGGTGCTCCAGTTTTTCATGTTCAGTTTTTCAGGTTTGAGGTGAATTTATAGAAATACTGTAGAGCAAAAATGCCTTCAAAAGTAACATTTTCCCCCCTGAAATAGTCTCAGGTACTGTAAATAAGCAGCTTTCATAATTTTATTTGTATGAAAAGTGATCTCTTATGTACTGGAAAATGAATGTTCGGAAATTTAAAATGTTTTTGTACTGACTTGACAATGTAGAAATCACTAAATAAAAATGCATAACAATGTTTGTACTTTCCCTCATAAAACAGACAGGCAAAAATTTGCCTAAGTTGGAGTGACTAAAAACAGCACAAAACTTTATTGTAAAGATAGTTGTTTGATATTTTTTGCAACTAATCGTATGTTACTTAGCCCAACAAATAAAAACTGTGGTTGTTCTTGATAACAAAATTAGTGACTAGGTCATGTGTTCATCTAAGCGTGCAAATAACAACAGACTGATTAGCATACTCTCAGCATTTTCATGAAATTTTCAATTAAAGTTGTGCAAGTTATGTATGACATGCGAAACTGTACATCTGTAAATTCTACCAATAGTAGTTGCAGTTATGGCTCAGTGGTTAAGGCCCTGTGAGGGGTTCAAGCCCCAGTACCACCAAGGTGCCACTGTGCCCTTAACCCTCATTTGTATAAGAATAATAAATGTAAGTCACTCTGGATAAGAGTGCCTGCCAAATACTATAAATGTAAATGTACCAAGGCCAGAATATTTTAAAAATGAGTTTAGTTCAAATAACTGATTTATGGTTTGGCTCTATATAAACATATAGGATTAGTTAAGTGTAACTATTTTATTACTTAGTTCAACTAATCTGTTTTAAGAGTGAAAAGAGAACAGAGGATATAACGACTTCTTATGAACTGAAGCCACACACTTAACTTCTTTCTAGGAAGGTTAGCCTAAGGGTGGGGATTTAAAAAAAACAAACCTGTAGTTATCGTGGTTATTGAGGGTCATTTTGGTGCAACCGGAAGTACACAGGTAAAAAGGAGCGGCTTTTGCAACTCTCACTTTGGGTAGGGCGCGCGCAAGAGGCAAAGAGGGAGGGCAAGAGGGCAGGGAGGGGGAAAGTAAGTCTTCGTCACGGCGGATCCTTCCCACCACCATAACACAAAACGCCTCCGTTATAGATTTCACTGAACTATCTGAAACAGCAAGTTTTTGGAGGAAGAGGCGTTCAGATCTCCGGAGGCGCCAGCAGACCAGGACACACTGCTGAGATTTTCCCCGCATGAACATGGCGCGGTACCGGACAGTTACCTTCTCTCTTCTCTGTCTCGTGGAATGCGTGTTAGTTTCCGCCTTCAACCTAGACACGGAGAACGTGATCCGGAAAACCGGGGATGCGAACAGTTTGTTCGGGTTCTCTCTGGCGCTGCACAGACAAGTCCATCCGACTGATAAAAAAATGTAAGCCCATGTTTTAAATAATTTACTCTTATGTAGGAGGGAAACAGGTGAACGCGCGTGCTTCAATTTCCGCTCGCACTCTAGTTGTATTCTGCATGCAGGTTGAACTTGCAGAACTATGTGACTATGTAGGCTGTGACAGCTTGTGGGATATAGTAACTTAGCATTGTGACATTCCAGTTATCCTTTTAAATGATGATTAAAGGAGTAATTTAAATGACAGTGCAAGTGGAATAACCACTTGACAGTGTATTAAACGCCCTTAACATTACCGGTACTTTAAATTACACATTTAAGTTATTTAGGAGGCTTGTATTAGTGTTTGTTTATTTTTGAACAACTTTGTAAACAGTAAGCGAGGGCGATTCTTTGTGAAATAAATAAACCATAGTATACCCAAAAACATTATTTCTTATATATTCAGGGTGTTTTGCCATTTTATTGTATTTTACACTTTATCCGTGTCCACGAAACAATTTGTCATTCAGGCCAAATAAACACTGATGACACTGAGTGTCCGTTAGCCTTAATTACAGTTAAGACGCCATTTTCCTCATTAGCATATTACAATATTCTAATCAAATTATGTTGTTTCACCTCTATTTTCATAACAACCTAAAAGTTTACTCACATGAAACAGTTCTGGTAAAACAGTTCTCACACAAATACAGCACTTAGATGAACTGTATTCATCTTTTATCTTGTTAAAATTATATTAAAAAAAAACAAACAAATAAACAAACAAACAAAAAAAAAACCTAGCTGTCAGTTCTCTGTAACAACGACCGTTAATCTGAGGTAAAGAGGCCACGCCCTAATCAAGTGTACGTACACGTGCACCTTTAAGCAGCTGTTTGACTGTCTCGTGCGCTCAAAAATCAGAAAAGCGTTAGCAGCAGCAGATAAAGACAGAATGGTTTATTTGTTTTTATTCTCTCCTGAAATTAAATGAGTCTCAATTGTAGTTATTTGTTGTCTCTGGAGAAACAGTAGTTGTACTGGTTGAAAAAGTCACATTTTTGAGGTAGTTGTAAGTCAGGTTATGATTCATTCCCCTAATTCTTCTCAGCTGCCAACGTTCCTGACCAGATGGACAACAGGATGAGAGAGAGGGGGGGAGAGAGAGAGGGAGAGAGAGAGGGAGGGAGGGGAGAGAGAGAGAGAGAGAGAGAGAGAGAGAGAGAGAGAGAGAGAGAGGGGGTTGTGAGGGTGTGCATGTAGCCCATTAGTGTGAGACACTGAGGGAAAGTGTGAAAGAGAGTGAGGGAAAGACTGTAGGAGTAACTGAATGTCTGAAACCACACCCTTTACACCACACAGAGCACTGTTTTATAGCCACAGACAAAACCTTGGTGAGGAAAATTCAGCGCAGTCAAAAGTGATCTCAAGAAACACACTGCACTAGGGTTTACGACGGCATTTTAAGTCACAGATATTATGGTTTTCATAAAAAAACGAAAAGGAGGAACTGAGAAGGAAGGTATGTATTAAAACCAATGGGCCTGCATTTGGGTGTGTCATCGGGACCCAAATTTGGTGCTGCACAGCTTCATTTTAAAATGAGGGTGCATCTGAATCAAGTAGCGATCTGTAAATCCAATTAATCACAAGGTCAATAGATTTTCGTTTAAATAAAAGATATCATAAGCAATAAAGTTACAAAGTCAAAAGATATTGTCTTAAGTCTGACCCACTACATATATGACCCATCACATCAAGTCAGTTATTAAGTCCCATTTTGGGCTGTATGAGTTATGCATATTTAGCTCCGTAAGCTTCATTTTGTTACCAAAATCATTAATGTAGCGTGTCTCGTTGCTGGGACATAGATAATTTTGTGCAGGGAATTTAGAAGATTTTAAAATAGATTTAAAAAAATGAAAGTTAAGAGCCAGTGAACTTCAGAAGACCTTAGCAAACACCTCTCTGTATTTAAAAGAACTCCCTGCAATTATTTAAATACATTGAAAGGGTCATAATAACAGTTATTTTTTAATATTTATGCGGATTTCCAGCATCAAAAAATATGAAAAGTTTTTACCAGAAAATCTAATTTTTCCAAACTGGTGCAATTCGTTTAAAACTCACTAAACAAGTAAGAATGTTTAATGAATGAGTGTAATAATTGCATTCCTGTTGTTTTCTCCAGATAACTGGCACTGATATAAAGAAGAGTGGGTGTGGTCAGGATTTATAAAGGCGGCGACACCCATTCGAACCGCACATGGGGAAATATTGCTCTTTGCAACAGAACCGAGCCGATTTCTTTATTTTTTGGCTGCAGCCTTTTTCTTTCTCATAGGTACAAAATTGGACCGTGCGACTTAATACCTGATATTATGTGATGGGTCACGTTCTGTAGTGTTCCATAGTGGAGTGTGGTGGCACGGTGGCCTGGTGGTTAGCACATCCCAGTAAGAAGGTCATGGGTACGAGTCCTGGTGTGGTATGTATCCTGCCTTTGCCCAGTGTCGGCTGAGATAGGCTTCTGCCTCTCCGTGACCCTAATATTAGGATTAAGTGCTTCGGAAGATGAGTGATTGAGTAGAGGGAACTAATTCAATTAGGATTTGTTTCTATTTTCCATTGCACTTCAC
>JBCNYG010000009.1:8276876-8293316 GCA_039654305.1 Porochilus rendahli | reverse complement strand
GCATGTTTTTGGACTGTGGGAGGAAACCGGAGTACCCAGAGGAAACCCACGCAAGCACAGGGAGAACATGCAAACTCTGCACAAAAGCCCCCGAGCTGGGAATCGAACCCAGGACCTTCTTGCTGTGAGGCAACCATGCTAACCACTACGCCACCGTGTCGGCACGAGATAGTAATTAGATGTTAAACAATTATTCCATTATTCAGATAGGAAGGTGCCCATGGCTACATTTCAGCATTTCATTCAAGGCAGCTTGAGCCATTTATTAGCAAGCAAGAAAACCTGGGAAATGACTTTTTGTCCACTTTAATTATCATGAATGTTTGCCCTTATGGCATTTGCCCTCTCTGCCCTTGGACTCCTGAATACACTGAATTAAGGGTCGGTGACTCACGCATTTAATAGGATTACAGACTTCTAAAGAACTTTCATTACAGTTCACTGACATTGAGGTTCATTTAATTTGTTGTGTTTTGTAGCAAACACATCCAAATCTGATCTGGATATGATGTCTCTTAAAGTAAATGTCTGAAACTACAAAGCCTGAGAAGAGACCTGTGTGATCGCCAAGTGCTTTGATGTTGCCTCGAAGTCTTTCCTGCTGCATTGTGGGTATCGTAGTATCCAGCACAGTCAGTGTGCCTTTTTGTTCTTGGCCACAAAGAGAACTTGTGTAGCTGACTCTGAAGTGTCTGGGTGAATGTTATCAATGGAGCAGCCTATCCAAAAAAGAAAAGAGCCTTTCAGACAGACCAATGTGCTGAAAGAAGAGATATGGCCTCTGCCCTGGGTGTGTCAGTTGTCCTCTCAGTGCTGTTGCTCCTCTTCTCAGACCAGAGTAGAAAGGACAACCCGGTCATTTCTTCATGGAAATGTGTGATGAGTGATGCGTGGCAGGCTGCAGTTTTAAAGACCGACGACAGTTTTTGGAGGGGTATACAAACACATGTCTTATTTCATGTTCGTAAACAGACTTTCTTCTTAAAAAGAGAAGTATCATTTCTAAAATTGCAAAAGGTGATGCTACTGCACATCGAAACGAAGCAGATTTTAGTACAAAAGACAGTAAATGTATCAATTAAATTTAAACAAATACTCCATTAATAATAAATAATTAATTAATCTTCATTTATTCATTCATTTGTCAGACCATTTTATCTTACGGGCTTGCAGGGAGACTGGAGCCAATCTCAGCCAACTCCGGGCAGAGGCGGGGTACACTTCGAACAGCTTGCCAGTATATTGCAGGCCATCACATACACAACCATTTACACTCACTTTTACACCTAGGGGCAATTTGGAACAGCCAGTTAGCTTAATGTTAGCTTAATGCTAACCGGAGTTCCCAGAGGAAACCCACACAAGCACCGGGAGAACACACAGACTCTACACAGAAACGCCAGAGTTTGGGAATCGGCACAGTAGGCTGATTGGCTGTTCCAACTCGCCCCTAGGTGTGAGTGTGAGTGTGAATGATTGAGTGTGTGTCAGCTCTGCGATGGCTTGGTGGTTTGTCCAGGGTGTACTCTGCCCTCTCTCAGAGTCAGCTGAAATTGGCACCAGCCTCCCCACGACCCTAATTAGGAATAAGCGACTTAGAAAAGGGGTGGATGGATCTTCATTCTTTAAACATCTTCCACCATGGAACAGCAAACACGAGCTGAACGCTGCTGTGTCTGTTGGAGGCACGTTCATTCTTGTACAGTGTTTTCTTATACCCTTCAAATACATACGCAGTTTGCTTAGTGCTTTTCCAACACCAAAGACACTATGTGGCTTTAAATGATTACATTCTATAAGTATTGTTATTGGCCTAAGTTAAGTTCAGTGTTGGTTTATAGTTTGACAGTGAAAAGAACATGTTAGTGCTGTAGTGATAGGAAAGCTTAAACACAATCAGTCCTTGTGTTGAACAGTAAACAAAACTCAGATCTCATGAAGCTACAGCCTTTATTCTACTCAAATATTAATGACAGCTTGGCTTTTTAACAGGTGTCTTGTTTATTCTGTTGGTTGCCTGTGTGTTGGTGGATTATTACTTGAGTATTTGCAGCGATATTTTGAAAATGGATAATCGGAGCCTCCTGAGTGGCACAACAATAAATTCTTTTTGTGTTTTTTTTTTTAAAGATCATAACTTATAATGATGATGGTGCCGCACCCTTTTGTGGTGGGGTAACAAGTGAGCAGCAGTTGTCTGTGCCACCTGGGTGAAAAAAATGTTTCCTTGTCAATCATAGCAACTTGCCAATCATGTGCCCCTTAGACTTCATGTATGCAGAAGAGTGTAGACAACAATTTTAAATGGTTTTTTTGTGAAATACAACATGTCATTCATTTATACTTAAAACAGGTTTTGTTTAACTATAAACAGTTGTGTTTTTTTTTCTCTCTTAGAGTTTTTAGAAGACAAAAATTAAGCATGTCATGTTACTCAAAGACTGCAAAGCAACCTCCAGCTGTTCTGTGGTGGAAAACATACATTTAGATTTACACCAGATCTAACATTAACTGTTACAAAACTATAACTCTATTTGTTTTTATAAATGTTAAACACATTCTTAAACATGTTCTCACAGAAGGCTCAGCTATATTAATGACTACACATTTTTTAAACCAGTTTATGTGGTGCATCTGTAGCTGTGAAAATTATTGTGGAAAGGATTACATGTTATAAAAAATTTCTTTAATAAGGAATTTTAATTAAATTAATTAAAAAAAACATTTTTTAGACCTAATCTACTATTGTGATCTGTGCTGTTAGAGTTAACCAATCAACAACTGAATTATCAACATTTCAGTAGCTCAGAGGTATAGTTAATATTTATCCACCAAAAGCGTTGTCATAGCAGAGCATGTGCATTCTTTTTAATGCTGTCTGTAAAAACTCTTTCAAAGTTTTAGTATACACAACACAGAAACATAAGAAAAGCAAACTAAAGTGAGATTTTTAGAGTTTTTCAAAGAGTAACCCTGATCACACTTCATGGCGGCTTTTATCTTTAATAACAAGAAGGCCATGTTGTATAACTATCTTTGTATTTCCTTGTATTTTTGCAGCCAGCATTTTTTTCCTAGGATTTAAGAATCAGTGACTTGGCAAACCGTGAGGTTTTGTCCGCCATTTTAATTCAAGCAATATCCACTCAGAATAATGTCTATTGTTCCTCAGATACTGAACCAATCAAATCTTGCTGTTCCTGTGTTCTATATACTAACGAATATTAGTGTCTAATTTAAAAAATAGAAAGTAAAACGGGCATAAACCAAGTATGGGGGGGGTTATAAACCATGTATGTTCTTGATTTTTGAAGTTTCTTGTTGTTTTTCTTTGCACGCAGGCTGCTGGTTGGTGCTCCCAAAGCAGAAAAATTGTCAAATCAAAAGTCAAACACAACGGGAGGTTTATACAACTGCGACATCTACTCTCGGAGCTTGACCTGCGAACGAGTTCAGTTTGACAATAATGGTATGCTTACATTGTTAAAAAGATATCTTGGCGTGTAATCACTATCCTGGGTATAAGCAAATCTGTCTGATATTTCTTATTTTGAGATTATGCTATTGGTTACTAATTTAACATTAAAAAAATAGAATGAGAAGATTGGAAATTTAAAGTGAGTAAATTTCTATAATACTTGGTTAGTTATCTTCTTGTCTGAAATACTATATAAATTTGTCTGTATGCAAGATATTTTTATTTATGTTATCATTCTACTTTCTCCAACTATTTACTATGGAAGCAGTCAAGGGACATCTTTTGCAGCAATTTTTCCTGTGTGCATGGGAGTTTTCTTTTGTGTTTGAAGTAAGAATTTTTGAAAAATGTAAAAAAAAAAACAACCTAAAACTAAAAGCACTTGTATGGATGTGGTGAATGTCTGCCTGCTGATTAAAATTATTCCCAATTCTGAAATATAGCTTACTAAGCGCATCCATGTCACCCATTTTGACAGTAATGACTTTAAACTCAGACATTAACTCTTACTTTGTTTCTTAGTAATAATTTTTTACTTTTCCTGCAGAAATTATAACTTTAAGTTAGGACACCTCCCCACTTAATTATTTGTTTTCCTTGCTTCATAAAGTTACATATGGTACATCGTTCAGTAATTTGCTCTGTATGTTATGTCTCGTGTGTGTATTTGTAGAGGACCCAAAGACGGAGAGCAAGGAGAACCAATGGATGGGTGTCACAGTGCAGAGTCAAGGACCCGGGGGCAAGATTTTGGTAGGCTTTTGCTAACTTATGTGTGGGTGATGACTCCACTCGGTCTGTCACTGGAGTTATTTAACACCTTGTGATTTGTACCTGTTCCAGACATGTGCACACCGTTACCAAAAGAGAGCCTATACCAAAACAGATCAGGAGACCCGGGACATCACAGGGCGATGCTACTTGTTCAGTCAGTCGCTGAAAATCAACGAGAACACCGGTGATGAGGGAGGAGACTGGAGCTTCTGTGAGGGTCGAGTCAGGGGTCACGAGCGGTATGGCTCCTGTCAGCAAGGCCTCTCAGCCACCTTCACCAAGGACTACCATTACATAGTGTTCGGAGCACCCGGAGGCTTCAACTGGAAAGGTGGGGAGAAGACTAAGTGTAGAGAGAAGAAATGAGAAGGGGTGGGAAAGAGGAGGAGTGATGTGAAAGGAGAAGGAGTTTCGATCTGGGTAGTAGTGGAGGGGAATTAATTTAGAAGTAATGAGGTGAGGAGGTGAGAAAATGAGGTATATAGATGGAAGAAGAGAGGAACGACGTAGAGGACTAGAGATCAGTGAGAGAGGATGTGGGAAGAGGAGTAGGAATCAGTAAGAGAAGAAGTGTAGATTAGGAAACTAAGAAAATAGAAGGAAAAGGGGGTGGTAGTGAAAAATAATGATGGCGAAAAGTCACAATATAAGAGATAAGAACATTCATAAACAGCATAATCCTACTAAGGTCGCATGGTGGCTGGAGCCTATCATAGCCAACCATGGCCAAAAACAAGATACACCCTGAACAGCTCACCAGACCATTGGATGTCCAACACACACACACACACACACACACACACTTCACATTCTTAACTCACAACACCCACACACTTCACACATTCACACTCATGCCTAACAGCAATTTGGAATAGCTAAGTAGTCTAATGTGCATGTCTTTGCGTGTTCTAAGCATGGTTAGAACATGCAATCTCTACACAGAAACTCCCGAACTTAGAATTCAAACGCATTCATTTCTTGCTGTGCCACCGAATTGCCCAAAGAGAAGAAATGGAGATGAAATGGGGCTGGAGGAAAGGAAGTTGGCAGAGGGGAGACAGAGAGGGACTGACCAATGAAAGGAGGTGGTCAGATTAGAGGGGAGGAAAAATTAAACACATCAGAGGTGGGAATGAGGGTGAGTTAAGGAGCAAAGGGAGGACATAACAGGGTGTTGGAGAAAAGATGGGAGGAAGGAGTGACCAGGGAGAGCAGAACAGGACAACATGAGGAGCAGAATGTGGTGGGTGGAAATGAGAAGGAAGCAATGACTGGATAGAAGGGAGGAAGAGGAGGAGAAGAAAGCCAAGGATTCACAGGGGGAAGAGAGATGGTAAGATAGAAGAAGAGGAGCAGAGATGGAGTGAGAATTAGGGAGGAGGAAAATGGAGGAAGAGGAGCAGTATGAGAAGAGAGAAGGGAAGGCAGGTGTAGATTGTAGATCAGGAATCTTCAACCCTGTTCCTGAAGCGCTACCTTCCTGAAGACTTAGGCTCCAACCCAACTCATGCACACCTGACCATCTGGTTATTGCCTTAAGAAATTCTTGATTAGCTAAAAAGGTGTGGTCAATTTTGACTGGAGAGAAAACCAGCAGGAAGGGGGATCTCCAGGAACAATGATAAAGACCACTGTTGTAGATTATCATAGGCTTTCCATGAAACACTTTTGTTTAGTTTTCACCGTACAGCACTTCATGTACTTATCATCTTACTTTGTTTCTTTTGCTCCTCATGTCACCCCTCCTTTATGACACATATCTACTGTCCTCTCTCGCCACTCATCATCTTGTCTCCAATGTTCCTTTATTTTGGTCATGGCTTTAGGCATTGTACGCTTGGAGCAGAAGAACAACACGCTGCTGGAGATGGGTTACTATGATGACGGACCATTTGAGGTCAAATACCAGACGCCTGAAGGGCTCGACGGAGTGGGCATCCCTGCTAACAGCTATTTAGGTGCGTTCTCATGTCATTTCCCATTGAATCACATTGCGTTATCAATGGACAGACCGTTTGTTTTTTGTTTTAACAGTGATTGTGAACTGAACTAGCACGTTATCGTCACTCTTTAGTCTGGAGTTCGCTGCTTTGGCTTACAGACTAATTCAGACAGACAGCTTCTCTCTCTGTAGAACACACACAGAACTCCCATAAACAGGCTTATTTACTAGCCAGATAAATTACAAACCATGTAGCAGAAACTTCACCTCAGTTTACTGTGAAGTCTAGTTTGTTTTCCTATAGCTGTAATTGTAATCCTAAATCTTGTCAGTAAAAGAATTGATGTCACCAGCACTGAAGAGTCATTTTCACAGTTTTTGAGTGTAGTAGCAGGAGCGAGGGGCTCCGAGATGAAAACCTCAACCCCTCGGTCCATACTCGTAGAGACTGTCGGATTTATTCAGTAGTAGGTCTGTCCTACCTACTTTTGGCTTCAAATTATGGATTTGGATTCATAATATCTTTAGTATGTATTTATCCTTGGGGGCCAAACTTGTTTAGTTGTTGGTTATTGTTTTTTAACAGCGATTGCAGACGGTACAAGCGCGTTATCGCCTCTCTTTGATCTGGAGTTCCCTGCTTTGGCTTACAGACTAATTCATGGGTTACCAAACAAAAATTAAAACTCCCTCTGCCATCATTACAATGTCCCACCAGTGTGTCACATAAGCACACTCTCTGACATCATCACCTATTGACTGACCTACACACTGATAATTTCACAAAGAGCAACGCTATAGATTTTTACCACCAGTTGCTTCTAAAGTTTGGGCGATGCCTGGGAAGTTCATTATTCATTTCAGCCACAAATCCCAAAAAAGAAAAACCTATACTATACCTGTACATTTCATTTAGATCCAGAATTTTCTTTCAATAAATTCCTTCCCCTGGTAAAATGTAGTGTGTTTGACAAAGTGGTGGATGTCTGCAAAAGTGTATGTGATAACTTTTCACATTATTATTTTTTATTATATATTTATACAACATTAAGGTATTAAACCTTGAAAAAAGCAAAACAAAAAGAAATCGGGGTATTAATCACTCGCTTATCTCATTCTCTTATTTGCCTCAAAACGAATCTGGGCAAGGCACCCACAGCCATTTACACACCTAGAGACTATTTTGGACAGTCAGTTATCCTCATGTGCATGTCTTTTGTCTGTGGGAGGAAAGTGACATACCCAGAGGAAATCCACACACACGCGGGGAGAACATGCAGACTCCACGCAAAAACACTCTAACCTGGGACTCTAGCTGACCACTAATCATCGTGCCACCCTGGTATAAACTAAACACATTTCAAATTGAATTCTTTACACTTTTTTTGTACAAACATGTCCCTGCCCATACAGCGTTGAGGTAACTGTCCCGTCATTCACAATAGCTGTGAAATCTGAGACCTTAACCACCCTGGATATCCCATATATTCATAAATTCCTCACATTCACAGCAGGGGCATGTTCATATATGTCTATAAGAGCATCATATATCACTAGATATGTGGTATACTTCTGATTTAAGAATGGTTAAAACCAAAAATTCTAATGTTGATACTCATGACTCAAGGGCATCAGTAGGAGTATAATATCCTCTAATTTGTTTTAAAAGGATATGATTTTTTTCCGGTGCTTGTCCGTGTCAAGTCTCTATTAGGTTTTAGTTACATCATTACAACATAAATTCCAGCATTACACTCTTTAATGGGTCCTGATTTAAGCAGGTCCATGCTACCTTTTTTAATATCTAAATTTTGACCAAGTCCTCCACGTAGATGCAGACTACACCACACCTTTAGTGGTTTCAACTAAATTCTGGTGATAGATAATTTTTGGTTGAATAATTTGAATCTGGCTGATGAACCACTTTATCTATTCTCTGATTGGCCATGTCTCTGCTTAGGATTCTCTCTTGACAGTGGAATGATGGTGACTAAGAGAGATCAGTTGACTGTGGTTGCTGGAGCCCCGAGAGCCAATCACAGTGGAGCTGTGGTCCTACTGAAGAAAGAGTCTGATGCAGGTACGAAGATGGTCACTGAGTACATCATCCAAGGAGAAGGCCTAGCCTCATCTTTTGGCTATGAACTTGCAGTGGTGGATTTAAACGGAGATGGGTAAGCGTAGTAATTTAGCAAATATTAAACAGATTCTGACCCATCTATGTTTGTTTACCCACTGTTTCCTGCCACTCTGTTACAGATGGCAGGATCTTGTAGTTGGAGCTCCTCAGTACTTTGAAAAAAATAGTGACATTGGAGGCGCTGTTTACGTTTTCATTAATCAGAATGGGGATTGGGACAACGCCATCCGAACTAGAATAGATGGAAAGAAAAACTCCATGTTTGGTCTGGCTATTGAAAACCTCGGTGACCTTAACCTGGATGGATTTAATGGTTGGTGACATTGATATTTCATTGGCAATAATTGTTTTTCACTGTTCTAATGACCAGAAATCCTGTCATGCTTTTCCCTTGTTGACCAATTAAATGGATAATTTTTAGTAGCTTATTAAGATTTTGTAGGTTTCCAGTTTTCCAGTTTGTTGCTGAATAGCTGATGGTTTCAAATGGCGTGCAAACCCTGAGACTTAAAATTTACTGAAATTGCTATACTAGGAAGTTCTTTAAATACCCTCAAAAAACATAGTTACTGTTATGTTAAACAATCTTAATAGCAATGTACATTTTTATTCATGCAAAAACCTTCTGTCAATTTTGTTAACTTTTTTTTTATTATTAATTTTGCTGCAGTCTCTATAAACTGATAAACAAAACAAATTATCAGAGAAAACAATATTAAGAGTAGTGCTTTTATTTTTGCTCAGACTGGTGAAAAATAAATTTGATTTCTGAGTACCTCAAGGTTCCAGTGTAGGCCCATTTTGGTTTCTGAATGTGCAATGGTTGCTTTAACAGAGAAGGCTTAGTTTAAGGCTTCTTCACCAATTGTTTTTCAGACTAAGATAAGGAAAAAAAAACATGTTAATTAAGTTAACTGGTAATATAATTAGTTTAATCTGATTATTTATCTTGTTAATAAGGTGCCGGGTTTGATTCCTGGGCTTAGGCGCTTTTGTGTGGAGTTTGCATGTTCTCCCAGTGTTCGCGTGGGTTTCCTCCGGGTACTCTGGTATTCTCCCACAGTCCAAAAACATGCACAGTAGAGTAGTTGGCAGCTCCAGATCAGGAGTGTGAATGGTTGTATGTGTGTTGGCCCTGTGATGGCCTGGCGAGCTGTTAAGGGTGTACCCCGCCCTCGCCCAGAGTCAGCTGAGATGGGCATCAACCTCCCCACGACCCTAATTAGAATTAAGCAGCTTTGAAAATTAATTAATGAACAAATTTATCTTGCTATTTCTCTCTTAATTCCTGCTTTCCACTCCTCAGTGTTCCCTCATAGAGTAAGGGTCTATTTTATTTTTTTGTTTTTATTCCTTCCCTGTTTGTAATTATTTCATATGTGTATATGTGATTGATTGACCATACAGTAGGTAAAAAATGCTAGTGTGCTTAAGAAAATCTGTCAAAAGTAAAAGTATATGCTTTTTATGCACATAAGGACAATTAGAAACGTGTTATGTAAATATTCACACTAATGTTGTCATAGACATCTATTTATGTATTGTTTACTTTGCCTCATAGCAAAGTGTCTATTAATCTATCTAGATTGTTGTTCTAACAACCCTAACTGTTGTGAACATGCTTATAAAGAAGAAATATTATGTTCACATGCGGGCTCTTTGTGTTGTATAGATGTGGCTGTTGGGGCTCCGTATGCTGATGATGAAGCAGGATATGTCTACATATATCACGGCTCAAAAGATGGCCTCAAACTAGAACCTGCTCAGGTTTATTGCCACGTCATCACACCCCAGTTTATCTGATAGCATTTCAGAATAAAAGCTAGCTTTGAAAACTAGTCTGATCAGCTGACAGTTCATTAATGATTAGCATTATTTTACTTATTTATCACATGTATTTATTTACAGTAAATCATAAGAGGTTTAATGAAATCAAAGAAATTATTGACTTTTCTATTTCTTATTTTTTTTTTTTTGCTTGTGTACTTTGTTTTTACTCAAATATTCTTATTCCATTGCTCTTTTTTTCCAGTTGCTGCAGGGACGCAAGCTGAACATCCAAAAGTTTGGTTACTCATTAGCTGGTAACATGGATTTAGACAACAACCATTATCCAGACTTGGCCGTTGGCTCTCTCTCTGACAAAGTAGCCGTGTTTAGGTAAGAGCCTGGGCTGTTTAATCACTTCAAAAAACTTACCTTCAAATATTTCATGTAATATTGGATTAAATTTTAGTGGTATCTTTATTAGTATGTCTTAAAGTCCTAGCCTTTATATAATAGCATGGATTAGGAAATTAAAGGTGTACCACCATTTACAATAAAATACTCATCAGAGAAAACAAGTAGGTGTACATAGCAAAAAGTGTTCCAACTATTTACATTAAGCAATCAAAAATCATAACAAAGTACAGCAAGCAAAACCAAGCATTTCTCTAACTATTTACATGGAGAGTCCACATATAACAAAAGCTAGTCTATGCTAATTGCAGTGTTACAGTGTAATGGCTTAAAGCTTGCGTTCTACTGAAAACAGAGGTGATAGGCTATTTCCTTCAGATGAATTATACAGACTTTTATTTTCTATGTTTTGTTTTTCTTCTTGTTACAGTGTGTATTTGACTGAATTACAATGTTTAGTTGTCGCTAAGCACTCAAGATATATTGGCAATTTAGAGTAGTCTATTGACCTAATCTGTAAGTCTTTGTACTGTGGGAGGAACACACTGTGCAAAATGTATACACGATTTTAAAAGTATTTAAAAGTATGTTGATGTTTACGGAAGCAGTGTTTTGGAAGATTATAAGGGTAACATGTAATTACTATAACAACTTAAGTATTATCATGCGTCTCTCTTTGATTGGTTGGATTGGGGCAGCATGGTGGTATAGAGGTTAGCACATGTGCCTCACAGCAAGAGGTTCCTTGGTTTGAGTCCCGGGGTCGGCGAGGGCGTTTCTGTGTGGAGTTTGCATGTTCTCCCTTTCACCTCAATTGCATGGGATTCCCCGGGTGCTACAGTGGCTGTTCCAAATACCCCTAGGTTTGTTAACCAACCATGCCATCATGCTGCCTGCAATAGCATATAGAAATAGTTAATTCAGATATTACATAGCACATGGACAACGGCTTCTATTCTGAGATTCCAGCTCAGTTTTGGCTTTAAGTGCCTTAACCAGTAACACCATGACAACCGAGATATTTTCATTAGGGTCAAAACTTCTACAACCCCTACTTGTTTTTTTATTGTAATTTTGTCTGCTGAACTTCACCGACTCCTTTTGATGGTTTATTTCTGACCTTTCACAGAGCAAGACCAGTAGTCAACATAATAAAGACGGTCAGTACCACTCCCAAAGATATAGACCTCACGAAAAAGAACTGTGATGGAAGCGTTTGGTAAGAAAAGCCTTTTCAAACTGAAGTCTATAATGTTTTTACATGCTTGTGTGCTAATGTGTTTTTTTTATGTTTCCAGTGTTTCTCTGGAAGCCTGTTTTACTTTCACCACCAACTCTGAAAAATACAAGTCATCTGTCAGTGAGTACCAGAGTTCTTTTAGTTTTGAAATCTTTTAAATTTTTTAAATTACTTTTTTTAATATAAGTAATATTTTTAATATAAAGATTTTTTTATGTCATCACCTTGCGTCCACAAAATCATTTCATGCATTATTTTTAGTAACATGCAAATATTTATTGGAAGTATGACTCCATTGCATAAATATCGCTAATTTTTGAATTTCCTGCCACCCGCACGACGAAACAGTTATAAAAGTTCCGACATTCTGTGTGTGAAAACAGGGGAACATGCTCTGCCTTGACATTCATTGCCATTCTAGTATTTTGTATGAAAACGTAAACTGCGCGAGCACAAAGATTTCAGTATATGCATTCTTAAGTCGTCAAATTTATTAATAGCTTACGTCCTGGTTCAGTGCTCATGCCTCAAATGTGTGTAGCAGCAGGTCGGGCAAAACATCAAAGGATGGTGTTAGATTGTTCGGTTCTTTGTCCTGACCCGGAGGAAAAAGAAATGCATGATGAATGGAACTTAATGTTAGTTTTGCAAGTGCATAAGCAGTAATATTTTTATTTTTAGCAGCTAAATCAGTTTTTACCGCACATTCCTGCAACATTCTGGAACTAATTGATTACTTATCTTCATCTTAAAAGTAGTATAGTAGCCAGAGTGCAAACTGAGGGGGATAATGCAATGAAGACAAAAACAAAGAATTTATTGATTGAATTGATTCATTTTGGTTTAAGTCGCCATGTTTATTTTGTATTTATATTCATGGAATTTGTTTTCTTTTTTTGTTGAAAAATGTTGTTTTTATTTTTAACTAAATTAACATTTTCATTTTTAAAGCAATTATTTGTTATGAATTTGTTCACTGCTAGTTGTAGTTTTATTCTAAGTTTTCATTATGTTACCTTTGGGTGACATGGTGGCATAGTAGTTAGAAAGTCTGCCTTACAAAAAAAAGGTCCTCGGTTTGAGTCCCCGGCTTGGCAAAGACTTTTCTGTGTGGAGTTTGAATGTACTTCTTGTGCTGGCGTGGGTTTTCTTTGGGTACTATGGTTTTCTCCCACAGTCCAAGGACATGTACATTATTATAATAGAACTTCCAAATTGCCCAAGGTATCAATGTGAATGGTTGTGTGTGTGTTTGGCAAATGAATGAATAAATGAGTTAATGTTACCCCTTGTGAGTACAAATGCTTTCTTCCCACCATGCCCAATGAGACTTACAATTTAGAATTAATTACTACAGCTGTGTTAAATGTTTTAAGTTTTTTATTTTAAATGAACAATCTTTCATTATTTTCCATACAGAAATCAAATATTTTATCCAGGTGGATACAAAGAGGAAGGAGGCGAAACTTCCCTCCCGTGCTGTTTTCTGGCCACCCACCTCCACCGACACTGATTTTGACAGCACAGGAGTCCTGGAGCTAAAAATGCAAAATGAGAAAACCTGTGTCCAAAAAACTCTCAAATTTCAGGTACAACAAGCATTAAAAAAGTATTAGATGAGCATATTGGTTGTCCAAATAATTTTACATATTTTGGTGATCATTAGTGTCAATTAGCTTGTGTTCACACAACAAAACAACAGGTTTTTGATTACTGCAACAGCATAACATTTGGACTAAGACTTTCTCAATTCTAGGAAAATGAGGCACAATACAAATTTTAGCTCTTACCTACAAGTTCTCATTTAAGCTACATCTACAGTATAAACTCTAAACAATACAAAGGATGTATCCGTCATAGTGTTAGAACAAGGGGCTGAAGAAAGGAGAAATAATCTACATGTGTATGTGTATATATTCGTTAAGTACTTGAGTTCATTACCAACATACATTTAGTTAATAAATCTCTATTGTAAGCTGCAGTTAATCGGGTTGAAAGAACAGTAACAACTAATTCTGGTTAATAAAGGAAGTACTAACTATGTGACTGTTGTTGCGGCTGTTTAAATCTTATGACTAAGAGGTTTTGGTTTTTTCCACTCTTCCAAAGTCAGAATGATATAAGAATATTACTGCCACCTAGTGTGGAAACCTTGTATCTTTCCATCTCATTAATAAACTTTGTTCTCCTGCTGTAAAGGAACAAGTAAAAGATAAAATGAGTGCCATGCCCATAAATGTGAACGTAGAGATCCAACAGCCATCAGGACGCAAGAAGAGACAAGCCGGTCTTGGTGAACTGAATCCTGTCCTCTCTGACATCCGACCGCTGGTTTCTCAGGTAAACACTCTTTATATAACAGCATGCCAAAACTTTTACACTTGAAGATAGTCATTCTTCTTCTTCTTGTTATTATTATCATTATTATCATTGTTATGTTGGACTCAGGTGAATTTTGTGAAGGAAGGCTGCGGCACTGACCTCAGTTGCCAGAGTAACCTGGAGCTGCATTACATATTCTGCTCACGAGAGCCCAACCAAGACATCTTCAAACCACTACCATTGTGAGTTCTCTTACATAAGACAACACCATGCTCTATCCCACATCTGCAGAATTTGTTCCTTAGTAAGTATATGATTAGGGGAAGGGGCAGCACGGAGCACTAGTGGATGGCATGTGCTCCTCACTGCAGGAAGGCCCTGGGTTCGATTCCCGAACTCAGTGTTTCTGTGGGAAGTTTGCATGTTCTCCCCGGGCTTGTGTGGGTTTCCTCCAGGTACTCCGGTCTCCTCTTACAGTCCAGAGACATGCACATTAGGGTAATTGGCTGTTCCAAATCGCCCCTAGGCGTGAGTGGGATTACGAATGGTTGTATTTGTATATACTGTATTGTAAAGGAACTCACTGAGCGTCTCCTGTTATGCTTTCAGAGAAAATGGAGTTCCGGTCATTTCACCCAGCCACCAGAAGGAGATTGCCCTGGAAGTCACGGTGACTAATAAGAATGGAGATAGCGCCTATGAGTCAGTTCTTTATGTGTCGTTACCTAGCTCCCTGTCTTACTCCAAAGTTAGCTCCAAGTCTGCTGTAAGCCTGAAGTTTCAAGTCCATACCATAAGAGATATGTCTCCTGCTTTTTGCCTTCATCTTCGATTTAATTAAACTTTCTGTGTACACAGTACCCAGAGGTCCGCTGTACGGCCAATCAGGATGGGTCAGCTGCTGAGTGTTACCTAGAAAGTCCTTTCACAAAGAATTCGGAAGTAAGTCGTAGAGATGGCGCAGGGGTTTTAGATGGCGGGATTGATGTGTTTTAACATTTTCTTTGTATTTGTTTGTTTTATTATAGGTAGTATTTTATATAGTTCTGAGCACTGGTGGGATTTCCTTAAACACGACTGAAGTTGAAGTTGAAGTTGACCTTAAAACGTAAGTTAATCATTTCAATTATGCAATTAATTAGCATTTCCAGTTTCTATTAAATTATTAATTTATTTGCTTAATAATCAGTGAATTAGTATGTACATTCATATATAAAAGCTTATTAATATTGTCTATATATCTCTATCTAATCAAAGTTGTAGGGGTTAATTTCATTAACAATTCCAACTCGTTTCCATGTAATAAAGAAAAAGACAGAAAATGTGTTCGGGTTCGTAAAAGGGACAGACATAATAAAGTCTCAGTGGGCAGGGTTACACGGCAAATAGAAGCTTTGATTGGTCGATGGATTGCTGAATTAATTGATTGCCTTTGAACGATCTCTGCTTCCACTGAATGTAATTAAAAAAAATTTTCTGCTCAGGATAGTCATTCCAAGTAAACATAAACACGACTCAATAAGAGTTTGCCTTGAAATCGATTACGGCCATGTGATGTCTTCAAGGGTCTTAAATGTAAAAAGTTTAGGTTGCATTTTCAATTTGTGCTTTAAGCAGATAAGTGTGTTTATTTATTAAATTTATGTTACATTTACGTACATTACATTTACGTTATTCCAGAAACCCGCCTACTGAGACTTAACAAGATAAAACTAAACTTTTGAAGACCTGCAGTATCCAGTAAAAGTTATTTTATTAATCAAAGATTGATGAATGAATGAATGTTTTATCACCACATTTTCCTTTTTTGACCATTTGGGCATTCGTATTAGGGATTGGCATATATCTTTACTGTAACTCAACCGAGAGTAAATGGACAGAAAAGGCAGAGTCAGTCACATGCAAGCAGAAAACACCTAGAAAACAGCTTGTTTTCCATCAATATGTGCTTGTGCCTGTTTCCCCATGATTTCTGAATTTAAAGTGGTGATCCGGCAAAAAGATTGGGCTTCTGAGCATTGATCGGCACAGAGTTTGCTTCCTCTGAGCCATATTTCTAAGTTATAAAGCCCAAAGTTGTACAAAAATGTATTCAAAGCATTGTCTGGTGGTCGAAGTTACTTATTTCTTTGTTGTTTTGGCGTAGATGTTAAAAAAAGTATGCTAGAATTGATTCAGGTCCTAAAGCTCTCTCTTTGAAATGGTAGATGTGTAACTTCCTCCTGGCTCACTTTTAAACTTATGTTCAATAACGGTTTCAGGTCAGGAACTGTTTTGGTGTTGTTGTTTTTAAAGGCTCGGAAATGTTCAAGTAAAAAAAAAAAACAGTATTCTTTAAGTTTGTTAAGTGTAAATTTGTGTGT
>JBCNYG010000009.1:8251153-8276776 GCA_039654305.1 Porochilus rendahli | reverse complement strand
TATTCTTTAAGGTTGTTAAGTGTAAATTTGTGTGTGTGTTTATGTTTCTTCTTGTAGTATGAGTGAACAGACATTACAGCCAGTCATAAAGAAAGCTAATGTTGTAATGGAACTGCTGTTGTCTCTTTCTGGGTGAGTTACAAAATTCCATAATGTTTATCATTTAATTTTCTGAGCGACTTAATCCTAAATAGGGCCACAGGGAGGCTGGCGTCCATCTCAGCCAACTCTGGGCGAGGGCAGAGTACATCCTGGGCAGCTAGCCAGGCCATCACAGGGCAATAATATTTATGTATAGTGTATATATCATGTGTTGTTGTTTTTTTTATTTAATTTCAAGTAAAAACAAAAAAAAACATTGGCACGTCCATCTCACAGCAAGGAGGTCGTGGGTTCCTGATTTGTGGAGGACGTTTCTGTGTGGAGTTTGAATGTTCTCCCCCTGCTTGTAGGGGTTTCTTCCGGATACTCCGGTTTTCTCCCACAGTCCAAAGACATGCACATTAGGCTAACTGGCAGTTCTAGAAAAAAATGCCCCAGGTGTGAATGTGAATGTGAATAGGTGTGTGTCTATTGCCCAGTAATGGACTGACACGTTGTATAGGGTGTAATGTGCCTTCACTCAGAGTTGGCCGAGATAAGCTCCAGCCTCCCCACGCCTATAGAAGGATTCAGTAGCCTGACAAATGAAGGAATGACAATGTAAGGTGAAATGTATATGTGAAAGCAAAAAGGGACTGTAACATAATCAACATGTCAGCAACACACCACTATAAGAGATACCCTGACATAAACATGGCTGTGTTGTTTCAGGCTGGCTAAGCCATCTCAGCTGGATTTCACTGGAAGGGTCTTAGGAGAGAGCGCGATGAAGTCGGAAGCTGACATTGGCAGCCAGATCGACTATGAATTCAGGGTTCATACTTTATCAAAGAGTATAATATAGCATGTAATAAAAGCATAGCTTTGTTATTATGTCCTACTGTAAGCCTTTTTTCAGCATCAGTATATTTTTATCTGAAGGTGATCAACTTTGGAAAGCCTCTAAAGATGTTAGGGACAATGGTTTTGAACATCGACTGGCCCAAGAACACAGCTACGAGTAAATGGTTGCTGTACCTTATGAAGATCACTACTAGCGGTGTAGACCGTATCGACTGCAGTCCAAATGAGGTCAACACACTCAATTTAAGTGAGGTAATACAAAATCCAGATTACGCTGTGTGTGTGTTTTTTTTTTTTTTTAAGCCAATTGGATAGAACAGTGTTTTTTCCTTTAAATAAAGTGCCATTCAAAGGTCTGTCCAAACTTCTGGCTGCCACTACTATATATGTGCCGGTGGGCATACCTTAGAAAGTACTGCATACTTAAATAAGTACTTGAGCTTTCGGTTAAATGTCACAGTTGTACTCTGATGAAACACACCAGTGCTGTTGATATTGTTGGAATTTAGTATTTTTGACAAATGCCATTTTATGGGTTGAAAACAGCTCCAAAGGGCGGCATGGTGGTGTGTTTAGCACGTCTGCCTAACAGCAAAAAAAGGCCTGGGTTCGATTCCCGGCCTTGGGTGTGTCTGTTTGCATATTCTCCCTGTGCTCACATAGGTTTTCTCTGGGTACTCCAGTTTCCTCCTACAGTCCAAAGGCATGCCCACTAAGCTAATTGGCTGGTCCAAGTTGCCCCTAGGTGTAAGCATGAATGTTTTTTGTGTGCGTGTGTTTGTGTTGTCCTGCAATGGTCTGGCAAGCTGTTCCCGGGGTGTACCCCGCCTTCGCCCAGTGTCGGCTGAGACAGGCACAGCTTCCTCATGACCCTAATAAGATTTGGTGCTCTCTCTTCCTCGTGTCAACCGAGGGAGTTTTTCCTTGCCACGGTCGCCCCGGGCTTGCTCATTAGGGATGTGTAGATGGTTGTAGAGAAAATTTTTTAGATTCCTCCCTAATTTAATTTTACTATGTAAAGCTGCTTTGTGACAATTGTAAAAAGTGCTGTACAAAAAAAACTGAATTTAATTGAATTGAATTGAATTTAGCAGTTCAGCAAGTAAGTGACGATGAGATGAGAAAACGGCTCAAAACACCATCCGCTGGTTAAAATTTGGTACTTCTCTATATCATTAAAGGAATACAAAAAAGTGCTAAGACTTTTGAATCAGAGGTGGGCATCAATCACTTCCCCTAAATCCTCGCACTTGAGGGAAGGAATCTGTGAAACCATGCTCATTTTTAATTACTGAAACATTGCGTAAAGCTCTGCAAGTGGGGGGAAAAAGTCAGTAGGTGATGATGCCACAGAAGGTGTAGCGCATATGACACACTGGCAGGTCGTCCTGATATACAGAGGGACACAGGAGGGATGTGGAGTCTGGATGCAGATGGAGCACTGCTATTATACACATCACACAAAATATGGGACTCAAAACACATCAGTCACATCTCTGTCTTCACCCCACGCCTCATCTTATTCTTCATGGGTGGAACTGTTGAATCTGAGATTTGACAGAATTTAGTATGCTTAATGCTTTTGTATTTCAACTTTTGCTTTATTCTTGTTTCAGGATTCATTACCATTCAGGGCCAAGCATGAAGTTGAAAATAAGGATAAAAGCAAACCAAATAAAGGAGTTATATCATCCCTTCTTTCCAATAGGAAATCTATAGTCTTGGTAAAAACCTGTTTGTTGTTGATTTATTTTCTCACCACTCATTCTCGGATTTCTTAGTTTTTGTTTGTAAGCAGTTGTTTGTTGCATAACTTATAGACCTGTGGCAACGGATCATCGTGCGTGACACTGAAATGTTCTCTCGAGGGGATGGAAAACAATGCCGTCTTTGCAATGAGAGCCCGGCTGTGGAATGGTACCTTCATCGAGGTGGGTTTTAATAATTATGTCGTTTGAAAGAAATGCGTACATCATATGGACATTCAACTTAAGGCCCACTTATGCTCACTTTATGTACGAAAATAAAGACATGCATTTTAAAGGACGCCGTCCACATACTTTCGTAGATTGTTCACATCAGCATCAATTTCAAGCAGAACAGGGGCCAGAGGTGTAGTGGTTAAGGTGCTGTTCTCATGGTCCAGGGGTTGTGGGTTTGGGCAAGGTCTTACCCACAAGTGTTCCTCTGTCCATCCGGCAGTATAAATGGCTACTAGGAAAAAATACTGAGAAGGAAACCTGGAATAGACTAGATCCTCATGCCTGGTCACTTCACGCTACAGAAACCAGGGATAAGCTCCTGTCGGGATGAGCCAAAAGGCTTGGGTGTAAAAAGCCCAACAGACTTGCCTTACTTACCACTTGGGGGCAGTCTGGGATGACGAGGCACAAACATGAGGATGGCGCAGGATATCATAACAATATATTTTATTAAGAAACATAAAAACTTCAGTATAATTAGTGATGTAGACAGCGGCGGTCATAAATACGTTTTCAGTTGTAGATGAAGAATTCTTTTGCTCTACTTGCTCACTACCTTTTGGTGGACACAAGTCATTGGTCTCGCATGGACCAGCATTTTTCCTTCACTATAGTCGAATTCACATCCAGTAACCTCCCGGATGTTCTGTATCAAATGTTTGTTCCTGTGACCGGCCGAAGTAGCACTATATAGATATTAATAACTTCTCTCTCTTCAGAAAGTTCCACTATTATTATAATTTCCTCTTTGTGACTCTCCTGTGATCTATTGGCAACAGCACCTCCACGGTTGCTGGTGGTGCTGCTCCATCCTTACGCATCCGTAAGCTTTCCAAAAATGTGCTAAAATATGGACAAATGAACGCGGAATACAGATAGAAGGTTCTGTATCTGTCTTTTACATTGAGCATAATTTTAAACAATTTTGTGATCAACCCCATTAATAAAGACTTCAGTACTTACATAAAAATTACAGTACAACATCCCCATGCAATCTATCATAAAGCAAAGTTTGGTTAGGATTCAGGTAGCATATGGAATCTGATGATCCTGTATGGCGCAGCACAGTGGCATAATGATTAGCACGTTCACCTGACAGCAAGCATGTCGGGGTTTGAGTCCTGGGCTCAGTGTGGGCGTATCTGTATCATGTGCCTGCATGGTATTCACTTGGGTACTTCGGGTTCCTTCCACAGTCCAAAGACATGCACATTAGGCTAATTGATTGTTCCACATTGCCCCAGGTGAGTGTAAGTGTGTATGGTTGCCCTGTGATAGGCTGGTAAACTGTCCAAGGTGTACCTCTCCTTCGCCCAGCTGAGAAAGACTCCAGCCTCCCCATGACCTTAATTGGGTTAAACGTTTCATCAAAAAAATTAATGTTCAGAAAAGATAATGTTTATCAGAAATGAAAACAAGGGGGGAAATTAGCTGCTTTAGCAGAGGTTTGTGCTCTCTGAGTGTTTCTGGTTAAAAATCCATATAAAAAGGTCTGCTCTGAGTTTTGAACTTTGAACTGTAACATTGTTTTTATTCCATGCAGGATTACGCTGACATGAATTATGTCGATATAATTGTTAACGCATCAATCAGTCTCGACTCCGCCCCCAAAAATGTGCTGCTGAAAAATAAGGATACGCAGGTGAGTTGGGACAAATTTGGTGTTATATTGAGTAACCATGCATTTATAAATACACTAAGATCACACATTAGTGGTGTATGTGTGTGTGTTTGATTGTGTTAGGTTCGAGTGACTGTATTCCCATTACGTAAGGAAACACAATACAGAGGTTTACCCTGGTGGATCATACTGGTGGCTATATTACTGGGCCTGCTCCTACTGGGCTTATTGGCCTTCCTGCTCTGGAAGGTAAGCTGAGGCAAAGTCTCATCAGCCCTATTTATCAATCATTACTGGCTTGTCTATGCTTGTATGTGTGTGAGACAAAATGAAAAGTTGCAGATGGTATTTACCAGGTCATAAAGCCTTATTTTATAAGTTTGTTCCACTGCACATGAAAAAACAAGAATGGGCCCAAACAGGAAGTGCTGGGTTGTAGTTTATTTTGTATTAGCTTAGAGTGGTCACATTGATGACACTGAAAGCAAATATTTCATAATTTCCTCTCATTCTACATTTTCAATTATTTGAGTTTGTCTGTATCAGGATATACTTGCATCCTTATAGTACACTGACAGTCATTAAAAACTTTGAGACCATAATTTTTGATATAATTTTTATTCCGGTACCCAGAACTGGATTTCTGAATTTATGGATGATTTGTTTAGCATGTTTGCTTCAAAAAAACAACAAACAAAAGTGTCAAGAATAAATTATGTGCATCAAAAAACAACAAAACAAAACGGACCCTGCCAAAATGAAAATCACAACAGTCAGTATTGGGTATGGCCTTCGTTTGCGTTGATACAGGAGGTGATGCGCATGATAAAACCGGTCCCACAGGTGCTGTAACCGGATGTAGCAATCCTGTTCGGGGGTCTTCACTCTCTCTCGCCATGCATCTGGTCTGTCATCAACTGACCCTGACTTGATGTGGCGGTCAGTCAGGTTTCTGATGGTAGGTTGTGTAAAGCCCATATGCCTCGCTACCTCACTGTAGCTTAACCCAGCCTCCATCATGCCCATAGACAGTTCACGTGAAGGACGTGGCATTATGACGTGCAATAGTCTAACAATGGTGGGCCTTTTTGAGCCTTTATATAGGCTTTCCAAACCACTCCTCAAATTGTGCAGATACACGTTGTGTTTTGCCCGACTGAATTTGGTCCACTTTTGCAAAGTGACCTACACAGGTGCAAAAAAAAGTGACAAAATGACAAAATTTTCTCAAGTGCCCGAGCACTATCATCAATTAAGCCTCAAGGTATACTCCCTACCCCCCCTACAGGTATAGATATGCAAAAATTTCTCTCTTAAAGTTTTTAATGACTGTCAGTATGTACTGAGCAAATTTTCTACATCAGATTCCTGAGGGCAGTGTGTGAACAATATGTGCATCGTTTGTTACTGTTTCCAACCCTGTGTTTTAGGGCAGTATTGGCCTGGTAGCTATATACAGTTACACAACAGAACATTCTTCAGTTATAATATTGTAACTATGTCAATATCAAAAATACCACAAGTATCCTGAATAATCAGGAAATAGATATATTTGTTAATTTTTGCCTAGGTTGAAAAAAAAAATAATGTTACCTTTTTGGGTCACAAATGTGGCACCAACAAACCCCACCCGACAATGCTTTAAGCCCCACCCTCAAGTTTCCTGTTCATACCAATCTTGCTTACCAGGAACTAAAATAAATGGAATGTCTGGTACAGGACTAATTGCTGATTGGAAGACAGCATAGTTTTAGGGTGTTTTGTTTTTATTTTAGCTATTTTTTTTATTTTAGTTATTTTTTTATTTTAGCTATTTTTTATGTTTTTGGTGCCAGAACAATTGGTACTTTTGTGCAGTGGGAAAAGGACTTAACCACCCAACTTTACTTTCTTTAGTGTGGCTTCTTCAGCAAAAGTGAGCCCAAAAATGAACCTGAGAAAGAAAGGCTGACTTCTGATGCATAGCGAGGGGGAGGGACAAAGAAAGTTCGAGCAGCTCTCTTTTGGTAACGGACCTTTAAAGATCCATTCTAGCTCAGCAGTGGCATGAGGTGTTGGTGTAGGCTGTGCTAACTCATGCTAGCCCAGGTTTTAATGCATTGCTTACATCTAGGGGACTGGTGGCAGTTATTATCATCATATAATCTTATTATTATCATCATCATGTGCCAGTTTCCTGTGCATAGTGATAATGTAGAGTGCCGTTTACAATGCAAATCAATCATGTATGGTGTTGGCGCTTGGGATATAATGGTTACATACATGGACACATTTTCTTAGATAAAGCTTTGCATACATTTATGTGTTTATACACCATAACTGTGTGATGTCTAATTTAAAAGGTTTACAGCTACTGTAAGAACAGCTTGACTGCAGATGCTTGGACCTTTCCTGCTTTCTTGTGCATGAATTGTTTTCTGGGTCTTCTGGTACTAGGTTCCTATCTGTTGCCTCTTTTAAACTAAATTTTGCCCATCACACTTCATGTCTGGCATACTTTCAGTTTGTATTCATCAAAAAAATCTACAGTACACATTTGGCTCATGCTAACGCTAAACCCTGTGCTCTGACTTTCCCTTCAGTGTGGATTTTTCAAACGTTCCAAATACAATGACAGCGTGCCAAGTTACAAAGCCGTGAGGATTAAGAAGGAAGGGCACACACATCCACCTGGGAAAGGGCAGCTGGCCTCAGTGGAAAAGAAACAGTGGATAACTTCTTGGAACGAGAATGAGAGCTACTCCTAGCTTTATGCTACTACGTCAGCTGCTAATGCACATTAATATCCTGCTTTTAAAAACAAACAAGCAAACAAACCAAAGACAGTTTCTCCAAGATGTTCAGTGCTTCATCTTTGCACACCTTAGACTTTTGATTGTAAATATGACAATGACGAAATGAAAGGAAATGTAAAAGACAAACAAACAAACAAAAAATGATGCTTGTATTATGTTTAGGGACTACTTCAAGTAATGATAAATGAAAATGATAAACTAGATAAGAAAAGAGAGATGGATACTTTTCTGCATCAATGATCCTCACTGTTACATATAGGCACGTGCCAGAAGAGTGTGCTACGATGTCACCACCCAACACAAGCTGAAAATATTCAGTCATGATTTACATTAAAACACGATCATTTGATCATATTTAAGTTCTCAGCAGTTAAATATATGATGTGACACATTAACATTCCTTCATATACATAGAATCTATTCACAGTGCTTTAACCAGCAATGCTACATGTAACTATAGAAGTGATAAATCTTTAGTAATTTTTTTAGTACACCCAAGGAAAATGACAATGTTCCAAATTCTTTAATCTAATTTTCACAGTCCTTCTGCTTGTATATTGTGTGTCTATATACACAACACCTGCAGGCTACAAGCTAGCTAGGTAAACTTTAGCCTGATTTTCAGGATCTACAAGCAGTAGTACAAGCAGCCTAGCAACAGTGTTCTCTCCGATTTATCATCTGGAACGAGCAAATTATCCTCAATTTCAAATATCAAAAATGAAAATTCACAACAACCATTCATTGATATACCTCTCTCTTGATAAAGTGATATCACTTGTTTTAATTTTTTTTAATAGAATATTCTGACAACATAAGCATCGAAAATTTTGCAAAAAGAAATTTCTTATAATGGCACATGACTAGTCGTAGGTATACAAATTGTGTTCAGGGAATTGGTATTTATTTAGTCACAAGCAAGCCAAATATATATATATATTTTCTTTTTTAGAGAACTTTTGTGGTTAGATTTTAAGCTTGTAAAATTTTCCTACTGTTCTCCTAATTCTTCCATCATTATTCATTGTTTTTTATTAGAATCACTTGGATAACTGTAAATATTTCTTGACCATTATTTACTACTTAATGCTTGTTTTGTATAGGTTTTTTTTGTCATTATTTTTATTATTATGAATTGTGAAGATTGGTACTAATTTCACTTTCACAATGAGGTATGTATAGTCATTCACTTCATCCATACAGATTGTTATTTCAGGATTTACACAAAAGTACAAAGGCTGAAATGTATTCATGAAACCTTTTTATAAAAAAGTGAGAATGTATTTACATAGGTTGATTTTCAAGATGTTGGTGGAAAAAGGAAAAGTCAGTCATATTATTTGGTTACAAAATACATTAGTGGTTATTGCTATTTCAGCTGTTATTGATCAAACAACAACAAAAAACATTACTTAATTAAACATTTCATTGTCCTACAGGATTTTTTTAAACAATGTATAATTCTGTCATAATTTGTTTTGCATTTATATGCTGTGCTTCAGAGTTTTAAACTTGAGAAAGTATACTGTGGTGGTATAATGGTTAGCACCTCTGTGTCACAACAAGAAAGTCCTAGGTTCAAGTCTTGTGCCCGGTAAGGGCGTTTCTATTGAATTTGCATTTTCTACTTGTGCTTGCTTGGGTTTCCTCTGGGTATCCCGGTGTCCATTCACAGTCCAAAGACAATTTGGCTAATTGTGTCTTCATGTGAGGGTTTGGCGAGCTGTTCCGGGTGTATCCCACCTTAGTGCGGAGTTGGCTGTGATAGGTTCCAGCCTCCCTGGGACCCTAAAAAAAGGAGAGAGCAGTTCAGAAAATTAAATGAAAATCTTGTGAAAACAGAGCAGCAAACAGCCATTTACATTCACATTCTCTTTGATGGACAAATTAAAGTAGCTAGTTAACCTAATTCATTTCTTTGGACTGTGGGAGAAAACCCACACTCCAAAGTCTGTACAGAAAGGCCCGGTTATCACCAGGTTCAAATCCAGAATCTTCCTCCTATTGGGCAGCAGTGTTGTTCTTTGTGCTCATAGACATCGGAGCCATATTTTAATTTGGACCTTGTATGTGTATTGGCACAGTGATGGACTCTGCTCTTTTCATTAAACACCAGGTTTAAATCCGTTCTACTTGATTATTGGGAGAATGGCTAAACCAGCGAAACTCCATACCACGTTTTCATCGTGACCGTCTACTCCCAGCCTGCACGCAGAGCTGAGTTCAGTGCTGTGACCCCATTGTGTACAAAAGTTCAAAACCTTTGGGGCAAACTCTGTTCATGAAAGCTCGGACATGTTCTTGTTTCTGGTCAATTTAGTATAATGTTTGAAGTTGTACTATCCTCAAACTGCAAATCCACATTGAACCCTCATGACATAAATTTTGTGTGGATATGCCATGCATACAGTAATTGTGTGTGGATTTAAAAAAAATTTCTAATACCTGTTGTGTCTGGTGTCAAACTCTTACATATTTGGTCAAACTAATATTTATACATCACCTTCTTGTTGGCTCTGTTGTTGTGGCCTACTCCCCCATTAGAATTGGAGTCATGGATTTTCTAAACTGGAAAAATAATTGACACCATAACTAAAAATATTCAAAGTCCAACTGCTCCAAGATGCATGGAAGGAGTCAAATGAAACTTCGCGACCTCATACTATGTGACAATGCCAACAATTCTGCAGAGTCAGGTTTTTCACTTTTCGACCCAGATATACACACATCATTCATGAAATTTCAGTCCTACCCCATCATTATTAATGACTGGAATCACACAAAACTTTGTAGGCTTATACTAAATCAACAAATCTGATTTTTGCTTTTCAAACCTGAAACAGAATTATTGCCACAAACCTTTATTTATAGCTGAAACCATGGCTGTGATGGATGCATTTAACTATGTGTGGAATATGTTTAAAAAAAACCCCAAAAACATTTAGCTTAGCTTAGCCAACTCATTCTCCTTGTATAGCTCACACTGGAATTAACATTATATTACAACCTGCTACATTTTGCTAGAATTCAAGAAATGGCAACGATTGCACTAAAAAAAATTTCTTGGGAAGGACCCCCAGACTCCACCCACCATGGACTTCCGATGTCCATGACTGCCGTTTCAGTGCAATAAACTTTTAATTTATTTTTTAAAACGGTTTATACTCCCCGAAGAATTTAGTTGTAAGAAATCTGCAATAATATACCATCCAGTTTGTTAAACTCAACCGTTTCAGTCTATTAACAGTCCTTATTTTAAAAACTTCAGTAAAACTGATTTTCTTTTATTAAGTGTCTGAAATAAATTGAATAAAAGAGATTGGCAGTTCATGTAAAATACTTTATTTATTGTTACACATGTAAAACCATCTGTAGCATAAAAGACAGTGAAGACCTCTCTCTCTGACAACAGTTTCATTCATAGCATTGCCTTATGTACAGCCAATGATAAAAAATAAGCAGCTAATATTTTTTTTTTAAAGTAATAAGACAAAGTGTACAGCAGGGGAAGTGATGTGCACACTCTAAAGTAAGGGTGGCCAAACTTATCCACAAAGGGCTGGTGTGGGTGCAGATGATTACTTTAACCAACAGTAGCCACGATTTACACCAACTCAAATGGCGTACAAAAAAAAAAATTTAAAAATAGAGATACTTACACTCAAGGTGTGCATTTCATTTTAAACCCTTTGATTTTCCTAAACTTCATCTATGCAAAGCTTTTTTTATATTTTTTTTAAAAGAAAGTGAAAATATACCAGTGAAAATATTAATAAAGATATATTAATTTATGTATTATGACCATCAGCAGTAAAATTTACAGGGTTTTCAAGCTGTGTTAGCTTTTAACAGCTCCATTTTGTGATCTTGAAGCAAGGTGGTCTCACCAAGATGGCTGCCACCTGGATTCAAAGTTGAATCGCTAATTTTCATTATAGTCTTTTTTTAAAGTCAGTGATTAAAACAGGTGGAAGGTATGGCTACTTGGTTGAGATGAATACCTGCACCCACACCAGCCCTTTGCGGATAAGATTGGACATGCATGCTCTAAAGTGCACACTCAATTTCAGCTCAGTAGGTGTGCTCAGAATATCCATATTTGTGTGTGTTTTTCCTAATATAGACATTCACTTGCTACAGATTGAAGTTAGAGATTAAGTTAAAGTGCCGGCTGTGCTTGAACATTCACAAAGCACTTGAGAGAAAAATAAATCAGACATTAGACTTGATTAAATCCCTGTTTATAGTGGTTATGGATATTAAAAAGAGATACAATGTTAGCACTTTGACAGCCCCCCACCCCCCCAATAAAAAAAAACAAAAAAAACCACCTTTGTGAATGCCAGCCATGAGAAGTGCTTAATAGGACTGCCCTCCAGTGTGAATAAATAAGAATTGCCACTATATACTTTGCTTAAGTCCAAGTATCGATGGCTTAACATGGATGGAGATTAGGTTACATTTTACAAGTATTAACCAACCAACAATTTATTATATGACATTACAATAATTTTGCCTATGATTAGTCTGTGGAATACTCCAGGGCTCAATTTTAGGCCCAATATTATTTGAGTTGTCTGTGCAAGTTAATAATTACTTTTAGTATGTAAACATAATGGCTAAAGAGATGTACGCATAGCATCAAGCCAAACTCAGTGAGCTAAAGGCATAATGGTGATGTCATATATCTGGTTTTATTGCGGATTTGCCATAGCTTCCATATTTGAGTCCCACATTTGTTGAACTAAGAATACCCAAGACTTAGCCAATCAGAACATTATTCTTAGTTTCAAATTAGTCAGGCCACGTATGCACGGATAGTATAAACAATTTCTATAATGGAGAACACAAAAATTTATTAAAAACAACAGCAGTGTAATTAATACACTTCAAGTCTATAAGTTAGGAGAAGAGAAATCAAGTAGGATATAAAACTATGACTGAAGATTATAAAACATACCTTTGTATCATATTAACCAGAGGAACTGTGAGAATATGCTTAAAGAATGAATGTTACATCTAACTGACTGTATTCCATCATATCCAGTGATTTGGAGCACAAACACAAGTGCATGACGTACATGACATCCTGTTAGGAACATCAATGTTTTCCAGATCGGGTCTTTTCCCTGAAGTTAAAGGTTCATTGGTGATTCAGCAGGCAGACTCAAGATTAGGTTTACTACCACCTCCACTCAGTCGGATTTCCTTGTCCTTCTTTGCCCGCTCCTTTTCCAACTTTTCCTGTGACTTCTTCATGTCTCTCAGCTTCCTCTTAATGGTGGAGCGATCTCTCCGACTCGATACCCCCAGCTCCTGGAATAAAGGTTTTACAAATTTCTGCATTTTATACAACACTGGTTATGTCTGCATGGTATGAAGAAAATACTGTTGATGAATTCGCACCTTGAGTTTACTGCTGTCCAAATCGGCCAGACGTTTGCCATCAATGCCTTTTGCAGTGAACTCAGCTATGTACTGGTCCATGTTTAAACCCATCAACCAGTGACACACCTGCTGATTGGTCCACTCAGAAAGGGGGCGGTTCTGCCATAAATGCTGCCTAATAACGGGAGCAGGCTCATCATCCAGAGTCTGAATAAGAACACAGGGAGAAAACACAAGTCTTTTCATGTATAATAATCAATCACAATTCACTGAGCCTGAGGCAAATAACCTTTTTTTTTTTTGTTTTCTCCTATACTACACAGGGACATAAGTAATGCAAACTACAATAAGATAACTATAACAAGATTTTTATGGTTCGTTTTTAAATTTTGAAAGTGTGACAGTGGTCATGCGTGCTTAATTTCTGCACCTTTTGTAGTGTTCTTCAAATTTTTATTTGGGATGGCATTTTGTTGAATTTCCATAATTTCAGAATCAGAGACCACAAACTATACGTTTCTGGCCATGCCACTGTTTTGACTTGAGCACTATCCTGAGTTAATGCTTATATCCTGAGTTGAAAGGTGGATAATAAGCAGTTATTGAACGAGGGACAGTATGACATGGAGAATTAATGAGATCGAGAGGGTTTTAATTACACCACAACCACTGAGATCAAAATAATTCTCCATATGATACAAAAAAACAAATTTTATAATTGTTTTATTTTGCATTCAAATTCTTTTACTTATCCAATGTCAGTGATGAATAATTAAACTCATAGAACAACAATTACCAATTAGGGTTGTCTCTCTGAGGTGCACAATTATATTAGTTCTACCACCTAAGCAAAAAGGCACAATTAAACATTTGTTTATTATTATTTTATAAAATAATAAAAAAAAATTAAAAAATCATGAAATGACTAAGATGAGTGCCAAGCACAGACAGGCGGAGTAGGGATGGCTCTTTAAAGTCTTTACAGCAGGGCTTTTTAACCCTGTTCCTGGAGAGCTATTTTCTTGGAGGTTATCTCCAACCAGAATCTTACATTTGAAGTCCAAGTCTTCAGTAACGTAGCTCTCCAGGAACAGAGCAGGTGCCCCGTCTTTACAGAGTTGTGGTGATACTGCAAAAAGTAACATCATGGAAAGCAAAACAAAATGAGATTTTTAAAATTTACAGCAGAGACCCTTAGATATAGACTTCAATGGCTGTCCTGTGTCTGTTCATCTATGCCAACCCTATAGCTGAATTGACACTGATTTGCAGCAGAAATAAATAGGTCATTTCCCATCCATGGTACCTGCAAAAAAACACTGAGCTGAATGTACAAATTCAAACTTTATATAGTATAGAGAGGTCACATTCTCATTAGCCCCACCTCCGACACACACACTCTTGCGTTAACACGTTAAACAGATAATTGAACTGAGAAAACAGGGGATACAAACGAATATGGATCAGCTAGTAAACAGAAAACTCAGAGTGTTATTCAGAATGACAGAGTTCATAGACCATGCATCCAATAGGGTTAGTTATGGAAGCCATAGCAAATCGGTGGTCACTTCCATTTCTCATCAAATATAAGACCTAGAGAGGGAGACTTAATCTATGGCTCATTTTGCTACTCCCTTGCTCCTAAAACTATCATAACACTGTCATGTTTATTTCTCTACCTCTGTGTTGCACAGAATTAAGTGTGATCTTTGGTCCTGTGTATCCTGGTATAAAATTTAACTTCAGGTTATTTCACCAATATTGCTGTTTGTTTTATTGCTGTCTGTATATCACTGAATGTTTATAAACTTTGCAATACTTATTGAACTCAAATGGCACTGAGTTACAGGTTCATAAAATTCATAACAGAAAAAAAAATCGCAGAAATCGTATTTTTATTATAATAACTATTTAATGAGCCTTAAAAAAAAAACTGTCACTGGCAAGTAGTACTCACTATCTATAGAGAATTAGTGTATGAACATACACATAGTACAGTACTCAACCATACAATATGAACAGCAGAGTATACAGAATAGTACAGAAAGGACTAAGAACCAGAGTGGTGTAACCAATAAAGAGATGTTTTTAAGAAAAATGCTCACAATATGATTTAAGGTCATAAGGAAGATGAAGGGACCATTCTGGCACACACTGACCGTATCCACATCTGTCAAAATATGACCAAATCTCAATTTTCTGTTTTTTTTAGGTTAGACCACTGTGGCTCTCAGCCATTCACAGACTATATTGTATAGTCTACTTTTCATACTGTATGGTTAAGTACTATTCATAAGTTTTGGGTCACTTTAAAACATTTAATTTTTGAAAATAAATAAATAGCACAATACAAAAGGGCAGTCTAGAAAGACAGTCTAGACACTGTTAGTGCTGTACATAAATATTATACAAGGAATCAGCTGGATTTTATAAGGAGTATCGACATAGGTGGACGAAGGCCATACTTGTGTGCCAATGGCACGTTGTTATAAAACTCTTTTGCAATTATGTGAGCACACCTGAAAACTGTTGCACTGATTTAATAAGCAATAAAATTGGCTTTCATCAGGCTAGTTGAATATCAGCATTTGTGGACTTTATTAAAGACTCTAAATGGCCAAGAAAAAAAAAAACCTTTTCTGAAATTCATCAGTCTAAATTTCCTCTAAAAATTAAGGCTATTCCATGAGACAAAATAAAGACCTCATACAAGGACGTGTACTACTCCCAACTGTTCACAGCACAGCGCAAACTGTCTCTAACCAGTATAGAAAGATAACTTGGTGCACAAGTGAGCAAGAGGACGACTATATAAGAGTCTCTAGTTTGAGAAACAGACACCTGGCAAGACAGTGCTCAGTTGGCAGCTATATTAAATAGTACCTGCTAAACACCAGCCTCAACTTCAACAGTGAAGAGGCGACTCCTGCATGCCAGCCTTCTAGGTAAAGTCACAAAGAAAAAGGCTGATAAATAAAAATTATTAAGATTGGCTCAGACATTGGACAGAGGAAGGTTTTTGTGGAAAGTGATATAGACAGATGAATCCAAGTTCATGTTTGTTTCACAAACAAGAACATTTGTAAAGCACAAAAAAATATTAACATGTCAATGAAGTGCTTTATACAATCTGTCAAGCATGCTGGGGGAAATGTGATGGTCTGAGGGTGCCGTGGTGGTAAAGTGGGAGAGCTGTACAAGGTAATATGGATCGCTATCACTTCATTTTACAAAGCTATAACGTACCCTGTGGGTGGCGCTTGATTGGACCTGGTTTACTCCTATAAAAAAAGCTCTAAGAATTTAGATAAAAAAGTTCTCAGCTGGTATTCCCTCAATAATGGCGTGGACAGTGCAGTCACTGGATCTCAAATCTATTGAGCTGTTGTGGGAGCAGCTTGACCGTATGCACATCAAGCTAGTCCAGCTTGTGACGTGTTTCATGAAGCATGAGGTGAAAGTTCTTCTTATTACCTCAACAAACTAACAGCTAGAATGAAAAAGGTCTGCAAGCCTGTAATAGCTGCGAATGGAGTTTTTGATGAAAGAAAGTTTGAAGGACAAAATTATTTTGAAATGAATTTTTTCATATTCATATTATTTTATACTCATTTTGCAAACCATTTCATGCATACAAGTTTTTTTCATGAAAAATGTAGCATTTTTTGAGTGACCCCAAACTTTTGAACAGTAGTGTATAGCCTAGGAGACAGTGTAGAAGGAACTGCACTATGCAGTACTGTACCGTACAGTTGGTAGAGATATCTATCAGGAGCTCTGCCTTTAGGCAGTGCTTAAATCTTTATATCATTTACATATTCTACCTGTCAATGACGCAGATCAGGACACCCACGCTTTGACCTAGCTAATAGCTCAGAAACTCCGTGGAGCTAACTTCGTCTTCAGTATATTCATTATCACACAAAAAGGAAACCATGCTTTATAAAAAGAAAAGATGCTAACAGGAAACTAGTTTTTATTTGCATAATTGTATCTTCACAGGGAAGCAGGTGAGGTGAACGCTGTGCTTTGGGCCAACTAAAGATAAATAAATATACAAATGTCTCGCTCTTTCCTCTACAGCTTTACGGGGAAGCTAAAGCTAAACCCTGCAGACTTTTTGGGGATCACACTGAAAGGCTAGGCAAATTACTTGGCTTTGCCAAGTGTGTCTGTCAGTTTTAAAACAAAAGGAGAGTAATGACATGAATGCAAACTGTGCTCTGTGAAGGTGTTTAGTACTACTGGAGACACGCACGCACACGCACACGCACACACACACACACACACACACACACACACACAAAAACCAAAATGAGTTTATACTTACAAATTTTAAGCATGATAATGATGCGATCCCTTGTAGTATGTAGGATGTGCTGTGGATATAAAATATTTACTATTATTGTAAAAGGTTTTTCAAGTTTTTTTAAATTTTACTTTTTAATTTTACTCAAAATTATATTAGTAGTAAGCTTGGTCTCGCTAATGTATGTTTCTTAAAAAAAAAAAAAATCATGACATTTGATATAATTTTTTGGGGAAACTGTACATGACCCACCAATTAATCAGGTTGAACTCTCTGATGCAGTACGAGTTTTAGTCAAGTTTTATTTAAAGTGGTTAGGATATACTAGTTAATTCTGGTTCATTTTAGGGAATGTGCTCTTTCTAGGACCAAGGAACATCATTACTCATAACTGTATCTGATTATGTTTAGAATACATGATCTTTTGTACCTTAATACATTTTCTGGGGAAGAAAGAGATAATATGCACTAGATGATATTCCGGCTTCTTGATTTGGAAGGCTAAAATCGAAGGTTTATCCAACTGTTAAATGAAACCGCACACTGGCTCCACTTTAATATCCCTCTGGATAAATCTAAATCAAACATGTCTACACACAAGCAAAGGCAGTTTGCAAAAGCTCAGTTAACTGTGAGCTGTGTAAATATCGCAATCATGTTACTGCAGCTCGCCATTTAAAAAAAGTTATTGGGACAAGTTGAATCTAGAGCATATTCAGGAATGAGGCCACAGACATGCAAGAGCGAGAGATGGAAGATTGCAAGCTGAACAGACCTTTTTGTACCGTAATGCAGTGAGTCCCAGTCATCATTGTAAATATTAAATCTCCTAGACTCTAATCTTAAAGAGTCATTTTCATATCATAATAGGTCAGTTTTGTACGTGTTGACTGTGTACACACTTGTCCTTGTCGATTTATTTTAACTTTGAGAAAAATGGATGAGCCTTAAAAAAATAAAAAAAATGTCGGTGACACATGCACTGGCTATTGGGGAAATTAAAATCTTTTGCCAAGTTTACATCATGCAATATAGAAATCGTGGATGCACACAGTAACATGTTTTCCATAACGGATTGCGCTGCAGCGACCGTGTAACTGTTGGGGTCGCTCACCTCGCAGGATGAGAAGACACGCTTGTGGGAGTGTCCTCGAGTATGAGGTTCACTCAATAAAGACGCCAGGGCAGAGCGAGGACTGCTTGTGTTCAAATCGAAGCTCTGCAGCAGTCAGGACACACACATACACACATATACACGTGTGAACGCATACACATACACACAAACAAGAACAGAACACATATCTATTGAACTTGGGTTTATGAAGAAAATAATTCCCATTTACTCCAACTTTAAGAATACCACAATCCAGGGTGCTGTCCTTATTTTTATTTATTTATTTATTTTTTTTAAAGAACGCCACCCTCCCTGTAAATCCCCAATACTTTATATCAGGAGAGGTGCAAACAAAAACCACCACAAAGCTGCCCTTACACCATGACTACTTAGCAAGGTTTTAAAGCATTTAAGTTTTACAAATGTTATACGTTTTTTTCTTTATCTAATTCCACAGTTCACATGCTATCTATATGCTATCAATAGTTAATTTCCTTTCAAGTTCATGCCATTCATGATTTTTATTGTTGCTTAACTGCTTACTGTTAATCATTGAGTTATGTGATAAAGAATTTTGATTAGGAGTTATATATAAACTGTGATGGTCTGGCAAAATGTTCAGTATGTACCCCTCCTTTAGCCCGGTGTCTGCTGACATAGGTTCAAGCCTCGCAGTGACACTAGTAGGAGTAAGAGCTTTAGTAAATGAATAACTTCGTGACAGGCATGTACTTATTTAATTGGGATTCCAAGAAAATAAAGACACCGGTCAGGCAATCATATATGAATTTATGCCACGTGAATATTTGAATCACAGTATAAGGGTGGCAAAGCCTGACATCTGCCTGGTTACTAGCAAAATAATTATACTAGTTATTTCACTAAATGAATAACTGTATGCTAAAATTACACAAAAATCCCACACATACTGACCACTTTATGAGGAACACCTGTACAACTGCTTGTTCATGCATTTTATTTAATACCAACCATGTGGCAGAAGTGCAATGGGTAAAATCCTGCAGATACAAAGCTTCCGTTTACATTCATATTAAATATCAAAATGTTGGAGGCAGAAGGAAGCTGTGATATCATGTGATTTTAATGTACTGTAAAGAGTTCACATGAAATGATGCAGGAGAATCGCCAGACTGGTTCAAAATGGCAGGAAGGCCAAAGTTTTTTAAAACTGTAGAAAGCAGGAAAGTATCTCATGATGCATTACACATCAAACCCTGGAGCAGATGGTGTTTGAACCTAATAAAGTGGACAATAAATGTATGTACATCGTTTCACTATTATAGAGAATTACTGAGGTAATATGATGATTATTTATTTTTTAAACTATGGCCACAAATTATTATACTTAGGCCACAAGTCCCATTTCTGAAGATCCTTTTCATGGCCATGAAGCACTTAATTTCTCACTTCACTCTGAACAAATTGCTAAAATACAGTGAATTAGACAATTAGGGTCACAAGAAGCTGAGCACTGACATGAGTGATTACTACATACTACACAGGAACTGAATGAACTGGCTGGTTTGCGATATTGGGATAATGGATATTATCCATCCTGCAAACTCAGAATGATGACTGAATAAATAAATAAAAACTTCATGGTTTGCCAGGGTCATTGAATCTGAAATCCTAAAAATTAAACAAAATGTCATCCAAAAAATTAAATAAATAAATAAAAAAACCATGAAGCACCATTGGGATGCCCATGTGGGCACATTCTATAATGAGATACTTCATTTTAACCTGTGGTGTAATATGTGAATTCGTGGCACCAGCTTATTAAAAAGTCAGCATCATGTTACCCCAGAAGCTCTGTAAACATGTAAAGTTAATGTGTTAGTAGGTATCTAACTAGGTTTAACTGGTAAAATTGGTACCGACTGTAATGGAGTAGAATAGCACTACTCCAAAAGGTGGCACTACAGTGCATGCAGAGGTAAATCTGTGGGGACCTCTGTTAGAAACATAACTACTTTTGAGGTGTTTAGGAGCTAAAAGAGACCAGCGACTAGGTCTCACAGTACTGACAGCTATTACTACTCTACATGAAACAATAATATCTTTAATCTTCTATAACACAAGTGAGGAACATAAAACTGAGACGTGTTAGTCTGCTATGGTCTACTGAAGGCGAGTGCTGAAAAATGATTCAATACTGTACCAGATCTAAGGAGTGTGAGAGTGAGTGCCAGGACAAGGTACCCTGTTTAGAAATGTTTATGAAACATATTTAGCAAATGGACAGCTTATGCCAGGCTCAGGCTACACAAAATGTTTCCTTTTTGCCAGATAACACAAGAATAGGGGCAGAAATTCTTGCCATGTCTTAGTTGGAAGACTAGCAACACAAGTTTTACGCCAACCAATCACATTCACATACCTGCATGTTTTGCCTCTCAGGGAGGAAAATAACAAAAATTCTGTCGTTAGACTTTTTGATGGGCTTGGGCGTCCCAGATGCCACCTTGCTGTTCTTTGATTATGTGACACTACAAAACTTGTTGGTCATTCCTGACAATCACTAGTTTAATCACACATTCCTGACTAGTCACTAAGCATTTGTTGGCTAAGACAAGAGACATTCCCCACTGATAATAATGTATACTCTAAACCAACCAGTTAAATTCTCAGTTCGATTAACAGACCTGGACCTGATCATTGCTTCATTGCCACTGGCTTGCTCAAGCATTTCAAGGGTCTTTGCTGCCATTCACAAAATCTTGCACACATGTCAGAGTCATAAAAACGCATAACACACGGCTGGATGTTGATAGTGCAAGGCCACACCGCATACTGACTTATAAGACTCACTGCTCAGTGATACTACAAACAAATAACTGTGCTTGGCTCTGTTTTTGCTACAGGAAAAGTCCTTAAACTTTTGTATTCCAACCTCGTGTATAAAATTAGGCATGTTCCTGTTCACTGCAGGTGTTTTTGTGTACATCACACACATAAAATCAAAAAGACCAATCCTGCTCTGTCGATTTCTCACCTTGTTCCTTCGTTCCGTTCCGTCCCCAGTTTGTCCCTCTGTAGGACTGTGTGGAAGACTACAGCTGGACACTGACTGCTCTTTTTCTCGCTCCCGGTCTCTAGATCTGTCCCTGTCTCCAAACCAGGAGAAAGGCATGCAGGACGGGATGGAGGATACCGAGTCAGAAGGAGAGCCATTTCCGCTGGAGTCGTCCACCAGCTCTCGGGAGATCCTGAGTTTAGACAAAAAAGTAAGGTCATATTTTACACAACCACCACAAAAGCAAATTAAACCAGAAAAAACCCTACCTGCTCCCTACAGATCCACGCTGGGCTTCTTTTTCTTGTTTGCGGCCTTTCCCACCAGATTTGCGCAGACCACTGATGAAAAACACATTTTGAAAAAAAAAAAAAATGAACATGTGCTATGCTGTAGACTGAAACCATATCAAGTTTCAGAAAGCATGTGTGTTACCCAAAATCTGGAAATCTTCTTTTGGACATTCTTGTTGTTGAGCTGTCACTCTCCTCATCTGTGAGAAAACAGTTATTATTTGGTGGTCTCCCAAATCTCATTTGGGTCATGCTGAACTTCATAAGCATTCTTAAATTTGTTTAAACATTGAAAATTTTGTTTTGTAAAAACAGCTATTATATTACTTAGTTTATCTGCCAGCACTGATGAACTCTCATTTCTGACTGGCTTACAGGTGTGGATTCATTTTCTATGACAGCACCTTCAACATGATGTCTAGCTGAACGTCGAATCACATGTTGAAACATGATCCGTCTCATATACACTGACAGGGCTAAAAATCGCACACTAACGTTTTCATGGAGCGTGTTTAGCCTTGATCAGTGTAATTATTGTGGCCAAAAATGAAGTCTTCTCTGATGGCACAGATATAAACGGGGACTCAAATAATGAAAGAGTGGTTCAGGGATAATTTTCACACATGTATTGGCACTCCAGAGTCCTGACCTTAACCCTATGGAAAGTTTTCAGGAAGTGCTGAAGAAGACCTTTATGGAGTGGTTAAATTTTTCCGTCATCAGTTCAAGATGTCAGTGAAAAATTAACCCAACACTGGATAGAAATAAATGTTATGTTGCTTTAGTTTGTTGAAACAATGGCATGACATTTATGTGCAGTAAGCAAGATTAAGGCGGAACAACAATCTATTCGTGTGCATCTATTTTTATTTATTTTTTTTGGGCCGGTAAGTGTATTGTTGTAGCTATAGCAACAGCCATTTCACACAGAATTACTTATATTCCACATAATTTAAGCCTGTATACAACATCGGTTAAAAAATTGGGTTATTTATGAAAGAAAAACGTATAGTTGACATGGTGATTGTTTCTGAATGAAGCCTTTTTTTTATAAAAAAAAAAAAATGTAAGTATTGGTAAACTGTTGTGGCATTAGATGGATGAAATAGTGCAGAAGGGTAACCTGTTTTCTTAAATCACTGCAACATTACAATGTACGTCTGAAAAACTTTTTAAGTCACCATGTCTACATTATAATAAATAAATGAAATTGATGGTGCAAACAAATGAATAGATGATCCTGCACCTTTGCTTTTCCTGCTCTGGTTACTCTCCTTCTTCTTGTACCTCTTGTTACGGAGGTTGTGAAGCAGGCCGGTGGATGACTGGCTGGATGTAGGAGAGTGAGGTGTAGACGAGTCTTTAGGAGGAGACAGACTAGACCTAGTGCTGCCATCCCCATGAGGCATAACGCCCTGAAGCGAAGGAGAGCTGGACAGATCACCACCTCTTTCTCCTCCAGGCTTCATCCTGCCTTGCTCATAGCCTGGCTGTGCAGTGGGTACAGGTACGGAGAGGCTCTCAAAGTAAGACTGGCTCTGGTAAGTTTCAATGTTGTTATTGCTTAAACTTTCTTCGTGCTATGGAGGAAAATAAAGAAGAGAATATCTCTGAGCATCCACCAAGCTGAAGGCTCATAACTGTTTTGGTATATATTACACAGGAACATAAAAGCAAACAAAATCAAGTGTTCATTTAAGATAATGTTTTGGATATTTTAACCAATACAGAGTCAGGTCAGGTGGGTGCTGAGCAGAGCTAAGTTTATGCTTAACAGCATTTTAGAATATATTACAAAGAAACACAAGTAGCGCACATGTAATGGCATGTTTTTGTTTTTTAATAATTAAAAGTTTTGATATGTACTACATGGAAACATACAAAAATCTTTTTTTTATCTATTTTTCTTATGTTAGAAAAAAAATAAGATTTTCGTATGTTATTTTTCCATTTTAAATCATGATAATGATAAATAAGTGACTGTAATAAACGCTGAGTGTTCGTCAGTGCGATTCAATTATTATCCACTGAGGATAATTTTTTATCCCCAGACAGCAGACCAATCAGATCAATCAGAAAACTTTGTATTATATATTAAAAAAATATTTATCATCCCAAAAACTACAATACATGAAAACAGACTACAGTCAAATACCACAAATCTATAACAAAAAAGTGTTATTATATTACATGGAGCAACAATCAGAATACTATACTAGTACTACATACTACTATGTATTAAAAAATTATATACTATAAGAGGCAATCAACATTCTATACTATAATATACACTATGACAGGCAAAAATACTACTATAGGAGATCAAAATATTGTAATACTGCAGTAGGATGATATACAACAATCTACCAGTTAAAATATTACAATACACAATAATGAAGTATTATTCTCACACACACACACACACACACACACACACACACACTATAATAACTAGCAATGTTATCTACATAAGCATATTTTACATCATATATGAGAAATATACATTTCATAGTATATACAGGCTTATATACCCTGGAAGTCACCTGTGGCTGAATGGAGGACTGTGTGCTCTTAGCGGACTCGCGGAGTTTGCTCCGAGATGGTCTTTTGCGCTGGAATCCTTGGGTCAGCCTGGCTTTGGCTCTGTAAGCACTGCAGTCTAGACAGTCCGTTCGGGGAATTGCCTCCCCAAAGTCTGCATCTGAAGAGTGATGTATTAAATTACAACCTACTTATTGTTGCAAAGAGTAAAGAGCAAATTTAAATACTCAGCAATGCAAAGAATTAAGACATTAAGATGAACGCTTTGCAATATAATAAAGAAAATGTGAACAGTTAGGTAAATGAAATTATAAGATGGGATAATGATCCTGTGCTACCACGGATGAGGTAGTCTGGAGCTTGTTCATTCCTATCAGAGGATCCTGAGGTAGGGCTGCTCTGTTGGCTCTCTAATGCAGGACTGCAGGACTCCTCAGGCTGATCCGAACTCACTCGACCTTCCAAAACTGCAATCTGTGGACCAACAGAGACTTGAAATATGAACATCCATACATATACAAACACATATATATACATATATACACACACACTCATACACTCACACACACACACTGCCTATCTACAAGGGTTACAGGGGAAGATGGAAACAACCATAAGCTGAGATTGTGAGAGAGGCAGGTACACCCTGAACAGGTCTTTAGTCTATTGCAGGGCTAACATAGACCCAGTCTACCAGACCACTTAGAGTGCAAACCTTGATCAAGCCATAACCAGAAAGGCAATGATGTAGTGCTCATTTGGCACTCTTACAAGATAAAATAGTGATGGTGCTCTTGGCTCGCATTACGGCCTAATATACTTTAACATTAATTCCTGATGTACCTGTTCATGAAGCTTTCTCAGAGTCTTCTTATAATCCCTCTCTCGGTCCTCTAGAAGTCTCTTCAGCTCCTGTTCTCTCTTTATAAACTCTGCTTCCCTGCAAATGGAGCACAATTAAACTCACTCACACTCAAATCCATCAATTATTCAAGGCATTTTCCACTGTTTTAGAGTTTTGAATTTACCCAAAGGAATAGTGCGCTGAAACGAGCAGTTTCAATAATAATAATAATAATAATAATAAATCAGTTTAACAATTTATTATTTTCAGGGCCAATAGAGTTGAAAACACTGATCCAATGTAACATTGACCCAGTGTAATTTTGGGGTCAACTTAAAATGTACCCTGCCCCCTTCGGTCTAGTATAATTTTGCCTGATGGGTCGCCAGTAAATGACCTTTTGTCACTTTAAATAATAGTCTGCCTATGTGGACTCATTTAAATATCTGGAGCCAATAACAAACCAAGATTGTGCCAGTGGGGTATGTGGGTCTTGATTGATTAGATTATTATTAACTAGTTAGCAAACATAACTAAAATAGTAAAGTCAGATAAAATAACTAACGATATTATCTAAGCCAACTACTGGCAACATAAGAACACTGCTGTATTTAGTCAAGGTAGTCATCTATCTAATGTTGTTAAGGAAGACCATTTTGGTTTAAGATTGCAGGATGCTATACTGTCTGCTGTTTTCACTCCGGTGTGAATAAATTCTGTCCTTTTTATGTTTAATATCAAATAGTACAACAGC
>JBCNYG010000009.1:8198662-8208852 GCA_039654305.1 Porochilus rendahli | reverse complement strand
TTGTCTTGATCCCTCTGTCTCGCTAACCGGTACAAGTCCTTCTCTCCCTCCTTCGTGTTCAGCCTCTGATACAGCTCATCGTACGTCTTTTGCTTGGCCTGTGCCACCTCCCTCTTTACCTTACTTTGCATCTCCTTGTACTTCTGTCTGCTTTCTTCAGTTCTCTCCTGATCCCACTTCTTCTTAGCTAACCTCCTCCTCTGTATACTGTCATGTACTTCTTCATTCCACCACCAAGTCTCCTTATCTTCCTTCCTTCATCCAGATGACACACCGAGTACCTTCCTACTTGTGTCCCTGATCAATTTTGCTGTAGATTCCCATTAGAATGTAGTTATCTATGTTTTGTTTAGTGAACAGGCAGTGTATCCCAAAAAGAAGCAATTCCTCGATCCATTGGTGGCACAAACCAAAGTAATTGAAAAATGTAGAGATGTGACCAGGCGAGAATTTCCCTTCTGTGAGTTTGTGGCAGCTCACTTATTTTGAGATACAAAGTTGTATTGTATTTAACAAATTGTGCAATATACAAAGTCTTAATGGGCATAGAGGGCTACATTATTCACACTGGTCTGGTGGAACACTTCAGCATCCACACCAATAGGCCTTAGGCGGTGTTATAGTGTGCAGAGTAAATACACTTTTTTATCTTATTTAAGAGACAGTTCTTATGTTGTTATTATTACTATGTATTGTGTTGGACAGCCACCAGTGAATAATGAATTCTTCTGCCCTGGCTGTACTTAATCTCAGCATGTGTGGATGTGTATGTTTTATGTAGCAAACTATTTAGTTCCTATATAGAACTATCAGTATAATACATTGTGCACAGTTGTGTGCTCACTGAGTAGCCTATAGTGTGGCCTTTATTTGTGTTTGTGATTCTTCCTATTGTTTAAGAATATTGGAGCTGAACTGCCAATCAATCTACACACCTGCATTCCGTGTTACCGAAAAAAATGTGTTCAGTGAATAAAATTGTTACTGTCTGTTTCTGAACCACTATGTTATGTATTTGCAGTAAAAGAACCATGAATAAAACATCTATTTTATTTAGATATTATATTATTTATTTTTGTATTTGTATTTGTATTTTTATTTGCATGCACTAAGTGAGAGAACCACAAGAAATTGGCTTAACTTGACAAAAGAGATTGGATTCAAATTGTGGAGTGTTCACTTAGCTAGAGAAATGTGTAAAGGACATTAGACGCTGGATGCTTATAAACTTCCTTTTACTGAATTCTGACCAAAGTACTTATGCTGGGAAGCTTTCTGATTGGTCTCTAACCTGGTCTTTTAGTTTTACCATATGAAGCAGTGAAACAACTTGGTGGGATTATTGACTGCAGTCTTTTATTTCATGTAGTTAGTGCAGCCTTCCTTAATATCAGAAATATTACTAAAATAAGAATTACAATGTCACTGCATAATGTGGAAAAAACTCTATGCTTTTTTAAATCTCTATATTCCATGGAATTAGATTTCTTTTACAAAGCCCCACAGCAATGGAACGGCTTTCCAATTAATGTTCAGGACTTAGACTAAGTATCTGTGTAAATTTTGGCTAAAAACTTTTTATACATTGTTTTTAGGTTTTTATTTGCAGGTAGTTTGTCATTAGAATCTGATCTGGAGGGCTCAAGTTTGTTTATGCTTAAGTTGTTAGTCACTATATTTCCCTCATGCCATCCTTCTGGCTCTACCTTTTTAGTTATGTTGTCAAAGCTGGTCTCTGGATGGTCCCTGCTTGCACTCAGCACTTCATATACACTATTCATTACCATTACATTACATGAGCATACCTGACAACCTCTGTGTGTGTGTGTGTAGCTTGAAAGGAACTACTTTAGTGATACCAGTAATCTTGACTCACCTAGCCTCTGGACCTGTGACCCAGCTTGACGTCCTACTTCTGTTTGAATTTGTCTTCACTTGAACCTACCCATGTATTGCCATAAGTGTACTATGCAAAATTTTGGACGGATGGCTTTAGGCTGTTGCTGATACAGTTTTGCAAATATGGCTTAGTACTTACCATTGCAGTTATGATTTAACTGTCACAAACAGGTTTGCCATTAAGTCTCCATCAGGGAACAGATGATAACTCCAACAAATTGGATTTTTAAATTTACATTATTTAGTGGTACCTAAACGAAGCTTTCAAGTCTGGTTTAGTTTTCATGTAGTTTGTTTTTGCTGTGATCATCAGAGGTTTGCTTATTATGGATCTATAGGATTTGTACATACAGAAAAATGTAAACATTAATGTTAAAATTTGTAACACAATTTATATACTTTGTAAAAGCTGCTTTGCAGCCGTTGTTAAGTGGTATACAAATAAAACTGAATGTTGAACTTATTCAGTTGTTGATTATACAGCAAGAAGGGAGGAGATCAGTCTTAGGAGCTAACATGCGGTTTACCCTCACTTCTGGTGAGATTTATCTCTGGTCTGTGCTCGCTTGGGTTCTCCATTCATCCATCCTACCAATGGCTGGGATCTTCCAGTACTTGCAGGCAGAGCTCTTCCGATTCCGTTTCCAGCAGACTGGACTGCCTGATCTGTGCTTCACCTCCATCTGGTCCATGCTGTCATTCCCTGGCGGAAATGCATTCACCGGGGCAGTTAATTTGGTTGACATCCAGACGCCCTCATCGGAATACTGGTCGGGCTGCTGATCACAATGTGCTAGCCAGCCTAGCTAGGTCGGCTGGCCATACTGGCCGTACATCTCCAACATGCCGTAAGTTTCGGCCTGCTGAATATCTGCTCACTAACTGACAAGGGGTATGGTGTCCAGGATCTCCTCCTTGACCGTGAGTTGGCAACAGCCAAATGGCTACGTCTCTCTGAATGAAGCTAACCCGCCTGGGTTTGTATACAATTGCAAACCATGCGACACTGTCCTGGGAGCAGGTCTGGCACTGTTCTCGTGTGAGAAGTGGAGAATCTCGCCGGTCTCTCTCCCTGCCTCCCTCTCGTTTGAGTCTATGCTCTCAGTACTGCATGGTCTTGTTCCCACAATTGTGGCACTAGTTTACTAAGTCCACCTAAGCCTAATAAGGACTTCATAAATGAAGTTTTTGTGTTTTTGGCTGAGCTCTCTTTATGCTTACCCAGCATAATAATTCTCTAAAATTTTAATATACACATGGATACACATTTTGTTTTAACAGTTTTGGCTTCCAACAGTTTATTACTGTTCCAACTCATTCAAAGGGGCATACTCTTGATTTAATTTGTTGTTCAGGTATAATTCCTACAGGTTGCAAAGTAGATGTACTCCCTTTCTCTAATCACATGCTAATTTCTTTTGCTGTTAATCTGGTGCTCTCAAAAAAAAAGCCCTTCCGTAATATTAAGGACATTAACCTGGACACTTTCTCAACAATCTGGTCTCACTGTTCATCAAGAAATGTACGAAAACCATATAATTCATTATAAGGACCCTTGCAGACACGCCAAATCCACCTACTATGTCAGTCTAATCATTCCAATGAAGGCAATACCAAGGCTCTATTCTCTGTCCTGAAAACTATTACCCAGCCGTCTGACTCCCTTCCCACACATATAGCCTCCTCTGCATTCTGTAACAGTTTGATTGCATTCTTCACCACCAAAATCCAGAATGTTTATCAACAGCTCATTCCAAAGATCTCCTACAATCCACCACCAATGGTTCCCCCTGTGCCTTCTTCCCTCCCCCTTTCTGCATTCACTCTTCCTCCTGTCTCTGCCATCTCTGAATTAATAAGAAAATTCAAATCATTTACCTGTTGATTAGACCCCTTTCCAACCATCCCTTCATCGCGTCTGAGTCCTCTCTGGCACCTCTTGTTACCCACATCATTCACTCCTCCCTCACCACTGGCTTGGTTCCCTCATTGTTAAAAACAGCGGCCATCACCGCTACACTTAAGAAACCTGGTTTGGATCCCAGCAATTTGAACAACCTCTGTCCCATCTTGAATCTTCCATTTATCTCAAAACATTCTAGAAAAAGCTCATCTATCCCACAACAATCTGTATTAACATTTTTGATCTGGCTTCTGCGCACTCCATAGCACCAAATCCGCATTACTCAAAATTACTAATGATCTCTTGGCAGCTGATTCTGGTCTGTTATCTATTCTTATTATCCTTGATCTGAATGCGGCCTTCGGCTCCATTTTTCACTCCATCCTCCTGACTAGACTCTCGCCCATCGGCATCACCCACACCCCCCCTTTTGACTGGTTCAAATCATATCTCTTTGGCCACATTCAGTTCATCAAACTGAAAACATTTACTTCCCACTTACTACAGGTGTGCCCCAGGGCTTTGTCCAGGGGCCCCTGTTGTTCATCATCTACCTCCTTCCCCCTCAGGTATATATGTTTACACTACAGCACATAGATGTTCATGTATGCATCTATGCGGATGACACCCAGCTCTACCTCTCTACCAAGCCGAACTCCACCCTACCATCATCCTCCCTCACAGATTGTCTTCAAGAGATAAAGTCCTGGTTCACCTCTAACTTTAAATTAAACAGTTGCAAAGCATAAATGTTAATAATAGGCACCAAATCCACTCCCACCCACCCCACCCCACCCCCCTCCTTGACAACACTGTCTTTTACATCACACATCAACAATATAACCTGGTCAGCATATTTTCACCTTCGCAGTATCAACCGCCTCTGTCTCTCCCTTACCCCTCACACTACCGCCATAATTGTCTACAGTCTTGTCACTTCCCCTCTTAACGTCTGCAACTCTGTTCTGTTCGGGGGAAAAAAACTGATTTGTAACACAGATGGTGTATGGTCATTATACAAAATAGTCTTGTTACTTTGAGTGAATGTAAATTTTTATCTTTGTCCGAATTAAAAGTTTAATATTTAAAAGAAATTTTAAGTGTCAGCTAAATCACAAATTCAAGTTAAGACAAACTAATAAATTTAGGTGTAACAAATTACAGCTTTTTTTTTTTAAGTTAGTCCAATGTATAATTTTTTTTCCAGTGAGTGAGAGACATGGCTGGCCTTTGATAACCCAGTTAGCTGCACTGGGATGACAGCAGTGACAACCCAGTGACAGTGGCTTGAATCTCCCGACCTTGGGATCAGTAATCCAGCACCCTATCACTTGGCCCCCACTGCCCTACAAGTTATAATGTCACTACATTAACTAAGTTACCTGTTTAAAAAAATGAATAAAATATTATTAATTAATAATTTTTGAAATAAACACTGAACGTCTGGACCTCACTGCTTAGGCTGCTGCCCCCGCGATCTGACCCCGGAAGAAGCGGAAGAAGATGAATGAATGAATAAACAATCAACAATTGATATTTGTGTTTTATTAAAATCAAGGTAACAGTATCAATGTTTATTAATTAAGAAATATACTGCAAATATATATTGCAAATTCCAGTTTCTTCATGAAATAAAAATGCTCTGAAACTTTAAATTTATTAGCCTTTTCTTTACTAATGTATAGACTAATTATTATTTATTACAATTTTATTAAAAGTTATCCAAAAAGTTAATTTATCTTCTTTTACTACCCTATGTTATTTCATTTACTATTTTCCAATCAATAACAGTCAATAAAAATTGCAGATTATTTTATGGCTTTTAAATTCTTAGATAAATGTGTGAAATCGTACACTAAAATTCGACAAGTTAACAAATATATGGCTGGTTGAATGTGGGTAGGTGAGGGAGAGAGAGAGAGAGAGAGAGAGAGAGAGGGAGAGAGAGAGAGAGAGAGAGAGAGAGAGAGGGATAAACTGGAACCTGTGAAAAGTCAATGACAGCAAGCCCAAGAGTGCCAGTGGTTTGTTTAAGCTTTACTCTGTAAGTAGTGAAATCCTTATGTCATGTTGTCTATCAACAAATGTGCAAGCAAGGTCACATATACACATGTCAATTTCACCAGAAAAAAATGTTGAATGATAAAAAGGAATTATATTCCTAATCTGAGACAGAATTTCTATGATAAGTACAGACCACCCTGAAAATATTATACAGAATGTGTTTGTTAAGCCCTGGGTTCTTTAATTAAATCACTCATAATTGATATCTGTTCTAGTCATTCACCTTCAGTCAAGTTAGATGGGAGTATCAGTGTCTCTTTAACATCTTAGCAAGTCATGCAGTTACTCCCACACCCCATGCTGATTAGCCATTTTTTTATTTGTGTTTTAAATTGTCATTGTTCTTTCTTGTTCTTCTTATTACATTCATCTTTACTATCTTTACATCTTTATTACATCTACATTCTTGTGTCTTCTTAATATTGAAAGTACACTTGTAACATGCATTTCACTATTACTACTATACTATACATTACATGTTGTATTATGTATACTGTCTGAATTTTCACTACATTTTCTACTAACTTTTCAGTTCTGCAAATCAACACCACTCTTTTCGCTCATCATTAATTGATTTTAACATCGTAAACAAAAATAAAAGTAGAGCGCATCCACACTCAAAATAGCTTAATTTTTAGGCTTAATTTTTTAATACTTTCTCAAGAGATACAATGAGGCATTTGCAAGTTACACATAGCAGTCATCTTACTGAATATTTCCATTTACTTAAATCAACTTTAATAAATCATGTTTCAAAGAAAGAAATACATGATTACAGTTGGTGTGTGCTGAATAATAAATGTATTTAGCCTTGCACACTGAAAGCTTGTGCACTTTGAGAGTTGTATATAGAGCTCACTGGTCTGAACTCAAAACACACCAAATGTGGGGTTATTCAGTAAAAATCTTAGAGGATTTTAATATAATTTAATCATAACTGTGTTTCAGCATATGCCTACTGACCTTTAATGGCATTCAGTTGTGATGACTGGCAAGAAAAAAGAAAATACACCCCCGAAATCCCACCAAGTCTCCCTGCTAATCAAAATCTAGCACTGTCGCCTCACAGAACATGAGATTGGCATGAGTATGTGATTTCATGATGGGAAGAACGCAGATTCTAGTCTCTCTATACTGGTCCCAGATTTAACACAAGGCAGTGTGTGACATTTTATTTAACAATAATGAAAGAAAACAAAAAAAAAGCTGATATTTGGATAGTGTTTTATTTGTTGGCTTTTGTCTTGCTAAGCACCACTCTCTCTCCCTCTCTTTCTCTCTCTTTCTCTCTCTCACACACACAAACACACACACACACACACACACACACACACACACACACACACTTAAACTGAAGTGGTCAATATTAAAAGTTCAGTATTCTCTCTCATATAGCTAAGATGAGGAACCTCCCTTCAACAAAAACACAGAGATCCGTAGGAATTAACTCTGCTGGTTTAGACACCCACTAAAAGTGATATAAACTCTCTTGCTGCAGTTATCTAGGACTTACAGTTGTGGTATAACCAACCGGACTACATTTTGGACTGTAATGAAATTTTCGTATATGGTTCGTATTTTATGGTTTCACCCAAATGAGGAGGGGTTTTCCTCTTGAGCCAGCCTCTCAAGGTTCTTTCTTGTGTCAACTGGGGAGTTTTTTCTTGCCCATGTCGCCAGGGATGTGTAGTGGATTGTAGAAAGATTTTTAGATTCCTCCCCAATTTAATTTTACTATGTAAAGCTGCTTTGTGACAATTTCATTTGTAAATACAAAATAATTACAAATAAAACTAAATTGAACTGAAATACGTAATGGGAAAAGAACTGTGAGCAGTGATGGATCTGACACAGGCATAACTGGCACAACCTGCATCCAGGAAACAGTAAAATTGAGGAATTATGTGCTCAGTCAACTCTTAGTTCCATTTTTCTAATATCTTTATAAAATCAACATGTATGCTACATAGATGGGTAAATAGTGCATTGTACTGAAACTAAATGATGTTGCAGTTGGACTGGGCAGCACAGTGGCGTAATGGTTAGCACGTCCGCCTCAAAGCAAGAAGGTCCTGGATTCGATTCCCAGCTCGGGCGTTTCTGTGTGGAGTTTTCATGGTCTCCCTGTGCTTGCGTGGGTTTCCACTGGGTACTCCGGTTTCCTCCCACAGGCCAAAAACATACACAGTAGGCTAATTGGCTGTTCCAAATCACCCCTAGATGTGAGTGTGAGTGTAAATGGTTGTGTGACTGATGGCCCTGCGATGGCCTGGCGAGCTGTCCAGGGTGTACCTCGCCCTTGCCCAGAGTCGGCTGAGATGGACGCCAGCCTCCCTGCGACCCTAATAAGGAATAAGCGGTTTGGAAAATGAATGAATGAATGAATAGTCATGTAGGCTAGATTTTGCTTGTTAGCTTGCATTATAGAGTATGAAAGTCAGCTTGGATGCAAGTAAATTAGTTTAATTATAAGAAGTACATTGTAAACTAGTATGTAGTGAGTAAGCTAGTACTTCAGTACCACTGCTTACTATCGTTGCTAAAGAAGGAAACTGTTGTATCATGTAATTATGCATATATGCAAGTATGCATAAGATGTCTAATATTTTTGTAAGCAAGTATACCATTATGAATCTTTTAGTGTTTAAATATGCGAGTATGCATACTGTTACAAAATACGCTAGAAAATAAAAAGAAAGTCCTGACAGAAATAAGACTGGAAAACACGACAATAGTCGTGAATCATGTCAGTGAATATCACTGAATATTTATTTTGCGAAAATGTTCCTGCAATTAAAAGAAGGAAGAGAGAAAAATCCATTGCATTTTACTGATAAAGTGTGATTTACCTCGTCTGTAAACTTTTAATACGGCACAGCATATCAAGGTGTCCTGCTGAATATTGCTCGATCACATCCTTAACATCGTATGGACGGAGTGTCTCCTTGAACTTCTTCTTTGCCACGTGAAACTTCATGATCCTGCAAATAAATACAGCATGTGCTAATAAAAGAGAATCTTTTATATTATTATGAGTATAAACAAGCAGGGTATGAAAATGTGCAGGTTTTTGGTACATTTTTTAATTAATAAATGAATATATAAATAAATAAATACATTTATTATTTATATATTAAAGTAATTGTAGTTTAAATAATATAGCTTTTTAAGAAATAATTTATTAAGAAAGAAAGAAATGGTTTGAAAATAAATGTGAAGTTGACAAAAATAAATTATGATACTGAAATGGTAGCGCTGACACGAAAGGAGGCGGAGCTGGAAGTGACAGAAATGAAGATGCTGAGATTTTCTCCAGGAGTGACAAGAGTGGACAGAATTAAAAACAAATATGTAAGAAAGACAGTACAGGTAGGAGTGTTTGGAGAAAAAGTGAGAGAGGCCAGACTGAGATGGTTTGAGCATGTACAGATGAGGGATGAAGGGTATATTGATGGAAGAATGTTGAGGATGAAACTGTCAGGTAGGAGGAGAAGAGGAAGCTCAAAGACAAGATTAATGATGTGGTGAGGGAGGGCATGCAGGCAACTGGTGTGACAGAGAGAGAGATGGAGAAGAAACAGTGAGATGGATAAGGATGATCCACTGTAGAACCTAAAGGACCTAACAGGAGCACCCGAATAAAAAAGATCATCATGAAATTAGTTATAAAACAATTCAAACAATGAGGTACAAGTAAATATTGTGCTTTAAAATACCCCAAGCAAAATAAAGTTGAAAATAAAGTAAATTTTAAAGTGAAGAGGCATCATGGTGTACTTTGATATATCCTCCACTAGGGGGCAAAAAACCCCGGCAATTACTATTTGGCTGGGTTTTTTTTTTCTTTTTTTGTGGTAATGATAAAAGTGATTGCTTTAAGGAAACATTACAAAGGAATAACAAGACAAACAGAATTTTGAAGCCCTGAGTGGAGCAGGTTTTGTTCCGCATTTATTTACTCTAAACCTCAACCGCTGCCACCCACAAACAAAACATCCTCCCACATACACCCCTACAGCATCTTCAAAAAGCCACAGTTCATGGCTGAAGCATTACAAAAAACATTTAACGCACATTACACCATGGAAAACAATCACAACAGCTTACTAATAATCAGATATTACTCAGGGCAACTGAGGCACAAGAAGATAAATCAAGACATTCGCTGACAGAGCACTTAAGTCACTAGTGTGTGATACATGCTCTTATATGTTGTAAAGCATTATTCATATACATTGTAAGAGAGGGAAAACTAATTCTATTTTAAAATATATTCAAGTGAAAAAATGACATTGAGGGCTTTTTCTGCAGTTTAATAATAATT
>JBCNYG010000009.1:8122134-8136377 GCA_039654305.1 Porochilus rendahli | reverse complement strand
TGTGTGTGTGTGTGTGTGTGTGTGTGTGTGTGTGTGTGTGTGTGTGTGTGCCTTACCTTCAGCAGTTGCAATGTGCAGCACACACAGCACTAAAACAGATAAACATGTGCCAGATTGGCACAGATGACAGTATTACATCTGTTCAGGTCAGAGTTCAAAGTTCATCAGGTTTAACATTCTGTTATTGATCTTATTAGGACTGAGGTGTTTTCACAAACATCTCACTTCATTCACATTTCAGTTAACTCCTCACATATAGAGCCACTAACACCCCTAAACCGCTAGTGTGAGCTTCCCCGACAAACAACCCCCCAAAAAACAACCAACCAAACAACCAACCAAACAAATCAACATATTATTATAAAATTCTTTTTACTATTCATGTATGTGATACAGGGTGGTTATTAATGTGTTATAAAATAGATATAAATGTTCTAATGCATGTTGACGATGAAGAGCATTCTCTTACCTGCAAAAATTGGAAGGATGGAAAGTTTCATCTTCTCTGTTTTCTTTGTGAATGTCACAGCTTCAGAAATCGGATACTTTTATACACAGGGTTTGGGAAATTACTCGGTTTCAACACACATAGGCAAACAAAGAGCAACACAGAGCAAAGGGTAGCAACACACACACACACACACACACACACACTGGACAAACTGCACCGAAGAGACTGTGTGTGTGTGTGTGTGTGTGTGTGTGTGTATGTTGCCAAAATGTGTATTTAAAATCCCAAAATCGCAATTGAATAAACACACACCAATACCAACATTTTTGGAAAAAACTTTATTAAACTTTATGAAACCTTTCGAAAATCAACCTACATTTTTTTATTCATCGTATTCAAATAAAATCTGTACCTTTCTCTTTCACTGTCATGGTCACTTTTTATATAACAAAGAGTGCAAAAGTGAAAATGCAAATACACACACATTTTTTTTATCACTAATGTGAGTAGGTTTACTGGCAGTACCCTTAATCTGTGACTCATAACTATATTGGATTGTGCTTGGATTTCATCCGTAAGTTACACCAGAATTGTGGAAGTTCACAAACAGATATGTAATACTGGTCCATTTTCCTCAGTAAGTAAACGACTCACGCTCTCACTTACTCATTTGCCGAACCACTTAAAGAGTACTGGTATTGGTCATCCTTACAGCATAATTTGTGCCTAATGTAATACCTTTAAGCGATACAGACGCTTATTCACTTATTCATCATTTATTTTCTGAACCGTTTTATCCCAATTAGGGTTGCGTGGATTTTGGCGCCCATTTCAGCCAACTCGGGGTACAACATGGACAGTTCGTCAGGCCATTGCAGGGCCACACACACAATAGCAATACAATGGCCCACCCTTTTCGAATAACAGCAATGGTTCTTTTACATGCCTCTCACCACAGACAGTGAGAAACATGGCTGGCCTTTGATATCCCAGTTAGCCACACTGGGGGATACAGACGCTTATTTTAACATAAATGACAAAACTGGTTAAGACACAAAACAGGGCAATTTTATCCAGTGGATTACTAGTGGGGCCTAAACTTAAACGTGATTGTTTTAAATAGCTAGTAGTACTAATTCATCACAGGTACCCTTTAATCCTATTAGGGGGTCATAGGGATGCTGGAGCCTATCCTAGCCAATACTGGTCATAGGCAGACCATTGCAGGACCAAAACATGCAACCATTCACACTTAAACTTAAAATAAATAAATGACCAGATGTAATATTTGGAACTTGTTAACAAATCTGATGACCTTTTAGAAGGTTGACAAACTTTTAAGCACTGTTAACATTTTTACATCCTTAGGTACCTGATGTCTCTAACTCTTTCAGTTAAATCTTTCAGAACACAGTTTGGTTCATGCCTGGGAGTTAATCTGGACTTCTTCCTGAATGATGCAGCTCCCCTACATTTTTATATTTACATACAGATGTTATAAAGATACACCTCTGGAATTTTTCAGGCTGTTTAAAGAAATATTTAATTTGGTTTTAATTTAATTTAAGTTTATCTGTAAAAGTTTGACAATCTTTAATAAATCCACAACACACACAATCCATCTTTTTCAAAATGCTTTATTTCTATTCTAATACTTAGATAGAATGAAAGAACTTTGAATATGAAGAGGTGTGTGTGTGTGTGTGTGTGTGTGTGTGTGTGTAAAACAGCGTACATGCGTTTTAAGAGAAAGTATTGAGATGATTAGATGACGGTATTAGAAATGTGACGCATGTTTCGTAGTACTCTCCTTGGCAACAACTAAAGAAAACATCCACCCTCCCTTGACACCATCCTTTCAACTAAGCAGCGACTACCCAATTCTGCTCAGGCATTCCGTTTGAACAGCACTCTCCAACAACCCCTCCTTGTTAAGGTTGTGTGAAAACAACCACTAAGGCATGTTTACAATTCTCTACAAATTTTGCTTTTTGGCTGCTGCATTTGTGCAAGTCAACCATTGCTCCTCACGCCCTCCCTCACACTTCCCCTGGTCCAATTCCCTTACGTGACAAACCATAATTAAAGAAAAGCAGATGGACGGCCTGCGTCACCCTCCTAATGATATTTCTCGGTGGTTCAGAAGCAGAGAGAGACAGGAAGCGAGAGGAAAAAAACAGCTGGAGGTCTGCTGGCTTCCAGAAGGAAAACCAAAATAGTCTCAAGTAACTAAGCATGCGAGACTGTTATGATATTTTGAGAAATGCAAGCAGCAAAGGTGAAAAAGAGGAAGAAAATATTGCTTCTAAAAAAAATTCAAAATAGGGAAAGGATGAATTTTGTGAATAAGGTAAAAAAAAGTTATGAAAATATATTGATTTTAATATTGAAATTAGCCACTTTATGATCAAAACAGCCAACAGATGATTGTTGCTTCAGTTTAAACTTATAGGCCTAATAAGAATGTCCAAATTCGATGACCGAGGCTCCCCACCCATTCTGCTGATTTGAAAAATGCTCATGTGGTGCAGCATGTGTGCAGTGTGTGACAAATGTAGAGAGGCGGGTGAGGCAGATAGACAGATTGCTGGCTGCTAAGGTCAACATTGCAAATAAACATGTGCCAGTCTGAGATTTTCTGCTAGTAATATTCCTTCACACTCAAGGCCATTCTTTTTTCGTTCCTTGTTTGGAGGATTTCTCAGGACAGGGTACAGGAAAAAATACATAAAAAATGGGTAGAGTATAAATACTTTTTTTGCCATTTCTTTTATTCTTAAAGAAGCCTGAACCAGTGCTTTGATTTAAACAATGAATCATTTGACTACAACTGTTTGTCCTGGGCTGATGGTGTACATGAAGTTGTTTTCATGCTATGTATATTGTGTTGAAACTACTGCTTTAAACAGAGCAGTGACACATACTGTCAGTACGTTTTCTATCAGATTCATATAAGAAGTTGCCCTAAAAGTACTTTCATACACCTCCCCTTTCACCTCGCCTCTGAGGGTGGGATTAAAAGTGACTGGACCCCCAGGTAGTTTTTGATGCTGCTGCCATCAGCTCAGGATGGAGAATGTCTACATGTAGAATCAAATCCTAATTCTCTACTTTTAAAATGAAAACAAATACAAACAAACAATAAAAACTGATAGTCTCTGATACTGATTAACTGATATTGTAGATAAAAACTGATATTGACTGATAGTCTCTCGCACCAAAGGTTTGTGTACGGGCAACATTTCCTGGGTGCGGTGACACTTCGGACGGGAGAGTAGGCAGCTAGGCAGTACTGAGACTTGAGCCTAAACCACTGAGCCACCACTGCCCACTGAGTTATACCTATTAATCTTCAAATATTGAAAGCTTTACTCAAGAGCTGCATCACTGAATTGAACCAAAGTAAATTAAATGTAACCTACTCCTTAAAACATAATTTGTTTTCTTTGAAAGAGACAAGGGGAGGCCCCCCCCCCAATTGGTGAATCGACAAGGTGCACAACTATCAAACTGGAGTTCCCTGGTTCGAATCCAGGTTGATGCCTCAGCCATCTGTGACCGGGAGTACTCTCGAGCACTTACGGGAGGGAGGGTTGGCATATGCACACTTCCCTGTCACTCTGCTGATCAAGGGCATCTGTGAGCTCATTCGTTCAAGGGAGTACATTTACATTAACATTTAACAATACAAATTTAAATACTTCAAATATTCTTGCTCACTCATTTGCTGAACCAGTTACTCCTATTAGGGTCACGAGGAGACTAAAGCCTATCTCATTCAAGGGATGAAGGCGAAGTACAGCCTGAGCAGCACTCCAGACCATCAAAGGGGCAATTCCCAACTATTCCCACTCACACATACATGCAATTAGTAACAGCCAATTAATCTAATGTACATGCCGACGCAAGCACAGGGACAACATGCAAACTCCACACAGAAAATCTAGTGATGAGCAGTTTTTTTAAAATGTAGAACTGAATAAGATAAATTATGATATGGAATGTTTTTTGGATCAAGGGGATTTCATCACACCCTCTGAAATCTGAGAAATGCCTTATTATTTATTTAAAATATTTTCAACTGAATAAATTCATACAATCGCAAGAATGGAGAAGTCAACTTATAGAAAAATACCAAGAATTATTTTACAGCTTTCCACCAATCAGAAGTGAGAAATATTTTTGATTGAAAAAGAATGCATATTAACCCTTTCACAAACTCACGACTCTTTGAATTAAAACGGTGGACAAAACCTCAAGGTTTGTCAACATCATTAGTGATGTGAAGTCTAGTGAAGTCTAGTGATGAGCAGTTTTTTTTAAATGTAGAACATTACCTGTAGCATTCATCTGCGGTGAGGCAAACAACAAAACATACAAGGTTCAAGAAGTGTTCGGAACTATATATAGTACCAAATGTCAAAAGATTTCATCATCTGAAAGGATTTCCCACAGTGTCACATAATTACCCAAAAAGGTTCACTTTTTCTGAAGTACAATCAAAACTAGGGCCAGTTTAGAAGGTTAAATAGACTTAACATCCAACCAGCAACCTCACCTCCACTTCTTGCAGAAATCTGAATTTGCAAGAACTCATTACGGGAGTGTGTGAATCACTACAATTAAAGAATGCCTATGATGGTGGATCACATGTCATTACAAGAGTGTATAAACATGAGAGAAAGGCTGCCGTGATTAGGAGAGTGTGAGATGGTGTCTGGAGACCTAATCATGCCTTGACCTTGTCTCATTAATACTACTTTGTGGAGCGTTAAGCCAGAGCGAGGGCGATCGATTTGAGGCGGTTCTAGAGGTTGGAGATAAACAAGTCTGATGGATGGGGCTGAAGGAAGGCTCGGCACCAAACTTTCTCGATGCTTCACTCTGACCTGACGGCCTGAGTGGTCTATACTTCATCACATTATGTTTTTTTCCTGATTTCGTAAGCATTTGACTTCATTTAAAGGTCATGACAACTAACATAAAACGCACACCATCTATGGTTATGTGCTAAAGTTATCAGATTGCTAGTTCAATTTCCTGGAATGCCTGAAAGTCCCTTTTGTGCCTCAATTCTTAGGAACTATTAACACCCGTCTTAATTCTGCACCTGTAAAAGAGAGTTAGAAGGTTGTTTGCACTTGGACAAACTGCCACAGAATCTCCGACAGGCTGCCAAAAGTTCCCACATGATGCATTAACATCAGAACCAATTGTAATACAATGTAATTATTTGCACTTTAAGTCTTGAAGGAATCTCGATTATGCATCACCTCTACCTGGCTGCATTTAAATGTAATGACAGCAGCGGTGGAAGAGGTGCAATATCAGTATCCAGGCAACTGTGATGCATCTGACAGGAATTTCAGTGACGGGAGTGTGTTATAAAGGTGCACAAAATGAGCACATGGGTGGAGAAAACATAACACACAAGCCCTCTGGTTCAGCACAGGGTGTCAAGATAGTGCGTCATAACAGCCTCTGGAGGTGGAAAAGGTCACAGTGACGCATAAATGGTACCTAGGAGGACTTTTGGATTCTGTGAATCTTCTGTTATGCTGTGTTTATAAAATGTTACCATGCTTTAAATGAGTACTGCGAGTTTTTCCCATTGCACATACACAGCTTCATGAACACAGGCTGGTGACAATGGGTTACAGATGTCTACTTTCCACGATTTTTGCCGACATTTACCTTGCTTCTGTTTGCCTTCTGATGATTTGTCAACACTATAAATATGACTCATTGTTGTTCAATAAAGTCAGATGTGTCGTGTCAGTAGCCTGCTTATTTTGAAGACGTCCTCGTGGATGAAAGACAATTTAAACACACATGATGAGGATCGAAACCCACCATGGCTATTTTAATTGTCTAACAGTTTATACATTTTATTTATTTATTTTTGCTTGAATAAATTGTACTGGTGCACCACGCAAACATGACATGTTTAGCTTTATTGAACAATATAGTGGAGCGTCAGACTTCACACTGAATCAAAGTCTTGACAAATATGCAGAAGTCAAACAGAAGTAAGAAAAATGTAGGCAGAAAATAAGCGTCTGTAATCAAATGCCTTCATTTCACATGAAAACCAGTTAAATCAGACCACCAGAATTCTTCTACAGTATCTTATTACCACCTTTACTAGTTTTGAGCCAGCCGCCAATGACTGATATGAGGTGTAGTTTTGTTGCCTCACAACCTGGAATAAAATTGGATTCTTTGAAGGTTTGTATCATTTAATTTACAGAACATGCCTACAAATTTAAAGATGTGTTTTTTAATTGTAAAGCAAACAACAAATCGGACATAATAACAGCAAACTTCAGTGTCCTAACTATTCACCCTCCCTAAAGTCAGTACTTTGTAGAGCCACCTTGTGCGGCAATTACAGCTGCCAGTCAGTTTGGATAAGTCTCTATGAGCTTGCTACGTCATATCCCATCTTGCCACTGGGATTTTTGCCCATTCCTCAAGGCGAAACTGCTCCAGCTCCTTCATATTGGATGGTTTCTGCTTGTGAACAGCAACCTTCGAGTCTGACCACAGATTCTCGGTTGGATGAAGTTCTGGGATTTTACTAGGCCATTCCAATACATCAAAATGTTTCCTCTAAAGCACTTGAGTGTTGCTTTAGCAGTATGCTACGTGTTATTTTTCTGCTGGAAGGTGAACCTCCGACCTAGTCTCAAATCACAGGCAGACTGAAATAGGTTTTGCTGAAGAACAAGCATGACAAGCAGCCCTTTATTTTGTCTTGTTCACTTGTCATTTTTAGTTTATACTAAAATAATTTTAATGGTTCACTGATTTGAGATAATAAGCAATTATTGAATAAGATAAATTATGATATGGAATATTTTTTGGATCAAGGGGATTTCATCACACCCTCTGAAATCTGAGAAATGCCTTATTATTTATTTAAAATATTTTCAACTGAATAAATTCATACAATCGCAAGAACGGAGGAGTCAACTTATAGAAAAATACCAAGAATTATTTTACAGCTTTCCACCAATCAGAAGTGAGAAAATATTTTTGATTGAAAAAGAATGCATATTAACCCTTTCACAAACTCAGGACTCTTTGAATTAAAACGGTGGACAAAACCTCAAGGTTTGTCAACATCATTAATTCTGAAATCCTAGAAATTTAACAGAAACTCATTCTAAAAACTAATGCATTTTATGCTTAATATTATCGAAAGACGTTGCAATCAGGGTGTTATGGAGATGACCAATAATGGGGAATAAACCATAGAAATCTTATTTTGCTTTTCTTGTGTTCCTGTGTAGTATATACTAAAGTAATTATAACTTATCAGCTAATAATTACCATATGTGACTACTAAAGAATATAAAGGTCTGCATTATTTATTAATAGATAAAAGAAATGGAATTGGCAGCAAATTGCTCCTGAAAAAGAAAACAAAAATCTCTGGGTGTAAAAGTAACTCGTGTTGATCGAAAAACATCCCCCCATCCAGTCAATGATTATTTTCCTAATAATACCCACAGGTCTATCTTCATGATTTTCATCATAGGATAATTAAATGGCACCCTGTACAAATCCCACAGATGTGTAATCTGTGTGGGGTGTTTGTGTGTGTGTGTGTGAGTGTGTGTGTGTGGCAGAATTAACAATAAATAATGTGCTGTGCTACATACCAGTTAATCAGCAGACCGGGAAAAAGAAATCACCATTTTCTATTTAAAGATTACTACACATCCTCAAAACCAATTATTGCCCACCCTGCAATAAGTCTTCATTTAATTAGTCATGTGGACATGAGAGACTCACAGCAGCTGGGAATTAAGTTTCGACTGGATGAATGGTTAGATGCGTGTATCTGATGAGTTCAATGTCTACTGCATCACGCCACGAGTCACTTAAAAGTTTTAACTTCAAACTAGGGAGTGCTGTAACTTATAAAACTTTAGCAGATATGTATTAATGTATTAAAATGAAAAGCAGAGGCGTATAGAATACATGGGAAATGTCACTGCTACACTTTACAGTACCTTTCAGCTTTTAGACAGCAGTAATAGCATAAAATGGATGACCTCTGACATGATGATAAATCATATTCTATGGATATAATCTCTGTAAAAAAAAAAAATCTCATAAAGGAGCCATATCTATAATGCAGAAATGCAGACTGGAGCACGTACAGATTTAGCCTGTTTTAGATCTCAGGGCAAGGAGTGACTGCCTTAATCCACTTTTAGATCCAACATAGAAAGTAATGACAGTGGATGAGAAGGTCGGTCAATGCCAGAACAAGTTTCATGTGACTGAGGCTTTGGTGTGATCCTCAGGAGAAGCAACTAATGGACAGGAAGCATCTGGTTAACATCAGCCTGAGGAGTAAATGAGTGTTTGGGAAATATAACAAAATCAAATTAAAGAACTGGAATAGAATTCTATCAGACTTGGAATGTCTAGACATTAGCCCCAAACAAGACTACATTGATCACTGACTTCTAATCTCCAATGAACGCTGCAATTTTAAACATATTCCACATAAAGTCAACTTAATGGGCCTGTTTTAAAAAGCATGCCACTAACAGAAGATGGAAATTTGCCTCCTACAGACTTCTGGCAGCAATTCTTCAATTCTTGGATAAAAAAAAATAAAATAAAACTTTTCGTTACACTTAGTGAAGAGTATGTTGTGTATTGTACTTTTTTTAATAAATGATTTTTCAATAATTAAAAAAGAATTTGAAAAAAAAAAAAAAAAGGTCTACCTTTCTCCTTGAATAGTCCCTTCTTGCTGTGAAGCAGACATGCTACCCACTTCACCACCGGGCAGTCCCATTTTCCAAATTGCTTATCACATTTTATTTCATCTCATAAACCAGAATTCTATCACAACAAAGACATGACCAAAAATAGTGTTGGGCTATCAATGCAATCAGCCAATAATTTTCAACAGTCTGTGATGTCACCAGTCAGCTGATCCAGGAAACCGGGTTCTTCAGGTGGGCAAAACAGAGCAAGAAAATGTCAGTGTTCACTTCACACATGAATTACCAAACAATATTATTAGCCATTTTAATGTGACAAACAACATTAGTGTGATAATCAAGTTAGATGTTGGGGCCGAGTGTATTTTGTTAAAAGGTTGGGTACCCTTTTTTTTTTCTTTCTTTTTTTTTTCAATTTTTCAAAGGATAGCAACATAAAATGTAATACTCACAGCATGTGGCAGACACCCTTACCCAGAGTGACTTACTTTTACCAACTGAGCTACCAAGGGGTCTTGCTTAATTACCCAACAGTAGCAGCTTGGTGGCACTGGGGCTCGAACCCCCAACTTTCAGATTAGCAAACCAGAGCTTTAACCACTAAGCCAGCACCGCCTTGGCAAAGTCAGCCCTCTCAAACTGCCAGCCATGTAAGAGATTTAAATCCACCACTTGGTAACTCATGCATGCTGAAGTATTTTTTTTAAACTGCCACTGTATCCATGACAAAACCAGGAGAACTTATGTAATGGTAGGTTTTTCCCAGAGATTAAAGGCTACATACAGTAATATATACACAAGGTGAGTGTGCTTTTTTTTGTATTTTTTAATCTAAATGATAGAGAGATGGTAACAGCAGCTGGGTACAGCATGCACAGTTAACATGTTTAATCATTAAAATCTATTTAACTTACCTCGTCTCACATGTGCAGTAAGTGCTTATACATACACAAACGTTTTGTTGAATTTTGTTCTAAACAAGCTGATGATTGTTGTGAATGTCCATGAAATACAACCTCCCACGCGGACGGAGTGGTGATGATTTTACCCATCCATAGATTTGGAGGCTTTCAGTGATTTTTGTGTGAAAAGTCCGGGGTAGTGTGTGAGAAGCTATATATACATTTATGCCATATTGCAGGCACCCTTTTCCGGAGAGACTTCTTATTTTTTAACTAATATACACAACTGAGTAGATGAGGGTTAAAGGCAGCTTGGTGACACTGCAGATGTAAACATCCAGGAAGTTCTCATTTAGCCTAACTTTCCCTGGTTTTATCAGCATTGGTATATGGATATGGTTTATGAAACTACTCTCTGCCAGCAAACCAGTTTATTATGATAACCATCCAGTGCATCCAGGCTATCCAGGCTTCTTAATTTGTCGAGAGTTTTTTATGAGGTTTTACCACTGTGCTCCGCCGTCTTTTCTTTTCTTTTCTTTTCTTTCGCCCACCTGACAAATGTGCATGTACCAAAAAGCACGAGTCAAAAGACCAACAATAACTTGGCCTATACAGCTTGATCCAAAAACAGCACTGGGTCTTCACGGTGTTCAAAAATCTGTTTTCCAGGCCAAATTATAGTGTACAAACATGAAAGTGTGGAGAAGTTGTAATCAAGAAGACTCTGATGCTTTAGGCCAGAAAAGTATACCAGCACAATCTGAGCATGCAATGCTGTAAAAAACTGCGCGCTATTTTTTAGATAAAGCACAGCGACACGTATTTACACTGTTGTTTATCTTAACATTGGGGTAGTGGCAGCTCAGTGGTTAAGGCTATGGGTTAATGATTAGAAGGTCAGGGGTACCAGCAAGCCAGAGTGTCACTAAGCTGTCACTGTTGAGCCCTTGAGCAAGGCCCTCAATATCTGCCAAATGCTATAAATGTAGATGCAATGTAGATGTAAATCTCAAACACCCAAAAGGGTTTCTCAGCTTGTTCCTCAAGGAGAGCTTTTAAAGCTTTCAGAGCAGGTTCTATACAGAAGTGCTTAAGACAGTCCTCTTTTCTGAGTGATTAGTTTGCGATGACTACAAACTACATACTTAAAACCTTATACCATGCCTTTATCTATATAGAGGACAAATTGATTTTATTACTAAATCAGCCGTGGTGGAAATAAGCACATAACATTTTAAGTGTGCAGTCTGAAGTCATCTGAGGTTTATACATTTTTGGGATAACATCCAAATGTTTGGAACACCCTGGTTTTAGGTTCATTCAGTTTATTCTGATTAAAGTCAAGCAGGATCCGGAATCTGTGGAGGTTGAAGTAAAAGCACTAGTTATGTTGCCAGTCCATCACAGGACATCACATACACCCATTAGGGTCACGAGAGGACGGAGCCAATCCCAGGGGTCTCGCTGTTTACAGGGCTGTAGCAGCCAGACAACCATTCACACTTACAGTCAATTAAGAAGAGTTAATTAGCCCATGCATGTCTTTTGACTGAGGAAGGAAACCAAAACACAAGGAGGTAATCCACACAAGCATGGTGAGAACAGGCAAAGTGTAAACAGAAACGCCCTCACCAACCACAGGGCTTGAACCTATGTCATCATGTCCACCAATGCCAATTTAGCATCCAAAATGTAAACCTCATGGAAACCCACGTAAACATATAACACTCCAATGACATGCATTACAGTATTTCTTTCTCAAGGGTTTCTTAATTTATTTTTTGTTCTTATTGGGTGGTTCTAGCTTTATAAAGAGTTTTACCTTTAAACCTCTGTTTTGCTGATTCCACACAAAACCTAATATAAACAAAAGAGAACAGAACAGTTTTCTTTAGGAAATTGATGGTGGTTTGACAAGGAAAAGGGTGGGTGCTTTCTAAAGATGAGGCTCTCGAAAGTTTCAGACTGATTCTGAGTTATTGTTGCGGGGCGGGCGGGTGTAATTGTGTTGCTTCTTTTAGCTTTATCTATGCAGTGAAAGATGGCAAGCTGAGAGATTCCAGTACTGGAAAAGTCAGAGATGATTGTGTGTGGGTGGCGTAGAACTCCATTATTTTCCAATAATGACAGCTTATTCTTTCTTTATCCTACGAGGGACACAGGGAGGCTGGAGCCTATCTTAGTCGACTCTGGGCAAAATCAGAGTACATCCTCCACCAGTCCATCACAGGGCCAACATTCACGCCATTCATGCTCACACCTAGGGATGATTCGAAACAGCCAATTAGCCTTATGTGCAAGTCTTTCGACTGTGGGACGAAACCAGAGTACCTGGAGGAAACCCATGCAAGCACAGAGAGAACATGCAACCTCCACACAGAAACACCCTCACCAAGCCCTGGACCCAAACCCAGAACCTTATTGCTCTGAGATGGACATGCTAATCACTATGCCACGGTTATACTGCTAATGTTATTGCCTAATATTCCAGGTTATACTGCTAATGTTAGCGGAACCCCATTGAAAAGGAAAAGGGTATAGCCATCGAGTGTCTTCTGAAGCATCAAGAAGAATCTATAGTATTCATATGTACGTCTTCACATGGGAATGAATGTCGGAATGATGGTAACTTCTTCTACTCTCTCTTCCCCTCAAAACTGCTTTTTTCAAGCCGTAAAATGAAATACGTCTATTAAATAAAATAAAATAATGTAAACATAATTCTATGTGCCATATGCAGTAGGTTTCTTTGTTTTTTGGTGGCAAAATAAACTATTACTGCCAATGCAATGCATTACTCATTTGAATAGAAAGGCTTTTGACCCAATCATACTGTGGGATTGCATAACGTCTCTGGCGTGTATAACGTGCTTACAGAAGTAAATCTATGAATGGCATCTCGCTACTCTGTGGTGATAGCGGAGCTCGCACTGGGGTTTTTTCATCTTATGCATACTCAGTCACACTCTTACTAGGATAAATTATTTCCTAGATATTTTGGAGCTAATTGTGATTAATTCTGTCAGCAAATAATTTATTTTACTGAGTGAGCAATTCACAAAAAAACAACTAATGATGTTCTTGTGTTAATGAAAAACCTACGTTTTCTAAATGGTGTATTTTACATGTCAAGACTAAGACTGCGTTCTTGGTTACCCCATTTTAATTACATTTTATAAACAAGTGACTAAAATCAATTAATCCTGATATACATAGGACACATGTATGGGGTTTGAGAGTTCCCACGAAATGGGAGGTCCGCTTTTAGGCAGTGCCTAAATCTCTATATTATTGCTGGTCCTGAGCCATCTTGGATCATCTTCTCCCATTACATGTGTAAACGTTGTAATAAAGTGAAGAAAAATCACTCTCTACAAAACACTAACAGAAGTTAGGCCACAAAAAATGTTTGTAATAAGTCACAAGAGAGACAAAAGTAGAAATGATTGAATTGCATAATAAAGATGAAGAAGGATGAGTATGCACTCTATCAAAGATGGATAGAGCTTGGAGAGGCGTTTGATGGATGAGTGTTGATGTTAACGCTGCTCAGAAGCATAGTGGTTAGAAAAATCATTTATGTTAATGACTGCCAGGCTGCAGGAAAGAAATCTTTTGGACCAATCTGATGAGAACAGCATCAAAAAAAGATGTATGGGGTTGTGCACCTTGGAATGAAGTCTTGGTGATAATCACTGTTTAATGATTCTTTCCTGACAGGTGTGAATGAGAAGAGCACAGTATATCAGACATACAAAACACGCATGAAGACAATTTTAGATTAAAAACTGCTATATAAAATAGCCAAATTGCTTTGAAATAACAATGAATGAAAGCCTAATAATGTACCATATCAGCGTACTTACAAATTTAAACGGCCAACAGTGAAGATGCATCACTTTTGGTACCAATTACGGGGACAAAAGTTCACTTCAGTTCATTAAATAACAAAGTAACATTAATTCTTCAATAAAATTATTATTTAATGATATCTATATGTAGATATATGTGTGTGTGTGTGTGTGTGTGTATGTGTATATATGTGGTATAAGGAAAAAAATGACAACAATTTTTATCCCTACAGACCTGTTTAGTGGTTGCCCACTCATCAGGGGATTTATTAAGAACATTCGGTAC
>JBCNYG010000009.1:8110884-8122034 GCA_039654305.1 Porochilus rendahli | reverse complement strand
CACACACACACACACACACACACACACACACACACACACACACACACACACACACACACACACGCACACACACACACCTCATTGTGGTTACATCTTTATTTAATTTATTAATATTATCTAAATTGGCAAAACCCCAGTCATAACACTAGGTTACATATTAGAACTGAAAAAAGAAGCAATTTTTTCTAACCATGAAATGCTCTAAGGCAAAGCATCTGAAGCTCAAAAGTTTAATTGCTCGTGGCTTCATATAATAAACACAAGCATCAATTATTTTTTATGACTGAGCAATGTTATTAGAAGTCATCAAATAATAATTTCCTGTCATTTACTCACACTTAACACAATGCAGAACTGTTCTTGAGGGGAGGGGGATTTTTTTTTTTTGAGTTGGGGGGGTCATGGAGTTAAGGATACGACTCTGCTAAAATTACACAATATGATTTTGCATGGAAAACATACAGTTAAAACCCTGGCAATTTTTTTCGTTGTGGATTTAACCATCATGACTTCCTTGGTAAAAGAGTCACATGGCATCTTGTATTCATGATCCCATCCCTCTCACAGTAGGTAGGTGAAGATACGTCTGCCTGGATGTCTCAATATGACTTACACCTTAGGCCTACTTTAGGTAGTATAAGTGTAGGAGAAAGAAAGTGAGCAAGAAATAAAAATATATACATACCAAACAAATATAAAACGTGCAACAGAAACTGTGATTGTGTGTTGGCCTTGCGATGGACTGGTGAGCTGTTCAGGGTGTACTGCGCATTCGCCCAGAGTTGGCTGAGATAGGCTTCCCATGACCATGGTAGGATAATGTGGTTTAGCAAATCAATGAGTGAATGAATGATTATTTGCTGATGGAACAACAAATGAATAGGTGTGTGGGTGGATAGGTGGATTAACTGATGGATGTATAAGTCATTGAATAGATTGATAAAATGATGGTTCAGTGAACAAATAAATGAAGTGACAGATGGATGGATCACTATATAAGAAGATAAAAAGATAGATAGACCAATAACGTATGATTGATGTATGGGTCATTAAATGGATAGCTGACTAATTTTAATGAATTAATAGATGGCTGGTTGGTCGGATGAATGTATGAATGGATAGCTGAACAATGGATAGCTTGATGGATGGGTCAGTGGATAACTGAATAGATAGATGGGTGGATGGGTGGATGAATGGATGAACTGATAGAACTGATAGTACGGGTTGTTAAATAAATGTGTGTATAAGTTAATGAATGGATGAATGGTTGGTTGGATGGATAATTGAAATTGATAGATCAGTCAGTGGATGAATAACTGATGTGATAAATGGATGGATGGTTGTTTGTATGAATGAACTGTTAAATGAGTAGCTGACTAAATTATTAGATCATTGTGAGGATAAATTAATATGTAGATGGATGTAATTATGAATGGATGGATGGATGGATCAGCTGGTGGATGCTGGGCCATTGAATGGATGGGTGAATCAATTGGTGAATGTCTTGATGGTTGGTTGGATAGATGGATGGCAGCAGGAATGCATCATTGAATGGATAGCTGAATAAACTGATTGATGGATGAGATGGATGAGGATCATTGAATGGATGGGTGTATAAATTAATGAGTGGATGGTTGGTTGGATGTATAGATGGATCATTGAATGGAGTACTAGTTAAAATGATGGATAGTCCAATGAATGTATAAAGGTATACATGGATGAAAGGAGACATGAATTAGCAGAGGTGCCCTTTCATTGGCAATAAGAAATAACAAACATACACATCAGTAAGTAAACTACATCCAACATTCTAAACCAACTCCTCCTGACTTTAGCAATGCTTCTGCAGACATACACTCATGACAATAAATAATACTTTGAAACAATGTTGGAGTTACTTCATTTTGGATACTAAAGAGTTGGAATAAGGCCAGGGTGAGACAAGACGAGGCCGCAGTTGGTGCCACAGTTGGAGATTTGTTTCGCTCTCAATCTCATCACATTCCACAACAAGATTTTGAAAGACTGTCTCTCAGCACTTCAATCTCAATACTTTTGAAAATCAGACCTGATCTCATTATGTCAACTCTTGGACTGATTCTTTTTTTTTTTTTTAACAGAATAGTACAGAACAAAAGAAATATCTGGTTCTCAGGAGCAACACCTGCTCAACAAAATCCAAGTTACACTGACATATGGCTTCTGTCTTGTATTCATTGCTGCTTGTAGTAATTGGGAATTGGGATGAGATGTCTGTGGTTCTGACAGCAGATACAAACACTTATACACGCCTGCCCAGACTATACTGAATTCAGTATTCCCGTTATTGCGCAGGTAGCAAGTGCTGTCATGATGTCCGAAGCTGTGATCTGTCAGAATTCTCTTATTAATAGTAGGCGAGTCTAACAACAAGGATATTTCAAAATATGTATGTGGCCTGGAGGCAATGTGACCTGCTGCATAACGACCAGTGTGTGTATGTGTGTGAGTGTAATACCTTATTCTTCTCTATTATTACAGACATTGTGTAATCTCTCCTGCTGCATTAGACATCTGGAGAAACTCTTTTAACTATTAAAACAGGGCTCTTAGGAAACTCCTGGGAAATGAGTGCACCCTGTTGTAGCATTAAAGTTCAGTATTACACCTGCTATATACACAGAGTGGGATCGAAATCTACAGCCGGATTTCTGTAAAGCTGCTTTGTGACAATGTCTATTCTTAAAAGAACAGAGAAAAACACATAAAAGTGAATGGAACTGAAAATTGAAAACAGTCATTAGCCAAATCCCTCTCCTATCCTTTAATCTGCTTTACTCCAGCATACATTTGCTTTAGTGAGAGCAAATAGAAAGATATCGCACCTAGCAGCCATTTATGGCGTATGACGGATTGGATGTTCTGTTCTCACCAATATTACACAGGATACACAAGACATCTTTCTCCAGTATTGGCATGTGCCTATTCCCTGAGACAAGCTTTCTAAAAAGGCATTTGTTTTTGGGTTGGGCTTAATGATAAACTTTATGGCTCAATACTCAATACACAAACTCTTTTCTCAATACACAAATTGCTTTGCTCAGTAAACTTTGGTGAGCATGGAATGATTTGGTGGGAAAGATGCTTTCTGCTACATATACATACAGTATTTATGTGTGAAAATGTATTGATATTTTTATATATTATCTCATATCACTACTTTTAGAGTCGCTGGGAAGGTGAATCCTATCTCAGCCAACACTGGTCGAAGGAGTTTCTCATACCACCCATGTCTAATTATCATTTACACGACACAGGGATGGCTTGAGTTATTTCCAAATTTATCCATTCATTCATTTTCTAAGCCACTTAATTTTAATTGGGGTCACAGGTAGGCTGGCGGCCATCTAAGTCGACTCTGGGCAAAGGCCGGGAACACCCTGAACAGCTCGCCAGACCATTTCAAGGCCAACACACATAAACCATTCACACTCACTCTCACACCTAGTGACAAATCGGAACCGCCAATAAGCTTAACGTGCAAGTTTTTGGACTGAGAACAAACCCGGAGTACCCAGAGGAAACCCACACTAGCACAGGGAGAGTATGCAAACTCCATATAAAAACATCCCGAGCCTGGGAATCGAACCCGAGAGCTTGTTGTTGTAAGGTAACACTCAAATGCTTCATGGTCACTTGGAGCAAGTGGCGTCATCATTACACTTTAAAATGAAAAAATAAACCATCTTGTTGCTAAAAATATTAAATACCATAAAAATTTAGGTTTTTTTGTGTTTTCATGTAGTATATAATAAAACATGTTTTACAGAGCATGGTGAACCTACGTTTCTGTATAGTATGTATTAAAAAAGAGTAGATTCAAAAGACACTGTTAGCTAAAGCACATAGCTCACCTTACCTGCCTCTGTCATGGTCACAATATGCAAATATTTACATTTTTAAATTTTTGTTAGATTTTTTTATATAATTACAAATAGTATACGCTCAAACTCTTGCAGAGTGTTAAAGAGACGTAATTACAGAGCTCTTGCACCTGTTCTTGGTCTTAATCTATGAAGATTTAAAAAATGTATGAAATAATAAATAAAATCTGGTTTTAGTGTGCTTTTTAGTTTCTGTGTGTTATATATGGAAAACAGTTATACGCCTCAGGTTCCATAGAAGTCGCTGAATTGCATAGTTCAATTTTTGGCAACATCCACCTTGTCTTTAGCGCATACGTGTTAAGTAGAACAAGACCCTTTTAAAACTGGGCCATGGTTTAAAATCCAGAGCCTAAAAGAAACCCTTTTACTTTCCATTATTGTCAAGCTACACTTCATTCGCTCACTTAAGCTAGTTAGGAATTTGAAGAACAGCCGACTTGAGGTAGAACAGCACAGGGAGGACCATGTATAAAAACAGGCAAAGACCTTTTGTTGACGTGGAAAAAATTTACCTGCTTGTGGCCCTGAGAACCTCTGGCACCCTCAGACACACACACACACACAACCACACACACACACACACACACACAAAACCCACTCATTTACCTAGGAAAGGTTTATTTGATGCTATTCATCAGGATACCACCACAAGCTGGTAAAAAGGCTTTAAATGCATTGTATGTCTTGTATAAACGCTTTCATACAGTTTATTGAATATTATTACATAGACACCGTCCCCACCCTGTCCCACTATGACATTGCCCTGCAATGGACTAGCGTGCTGTTTAGTGTGCACCCCGGCAGAGTCCAGTGGGATTGGCCTCAGCTGCAAAGTAGTTTGCATGTTTCTGGAATTTGTTACACAGGATTAGGAAACAAAATGAAAACACGGTCCACTAACTGTTCACACAACCTGCTGCAGACACACAAGGATATTTTTCTTAATTTTTCTTAACATACACACATTTTTGCTTCTCCTTTAAATCTTTCTCTTCCTCATTATCATGAAGAGGCAGTTGTTTTTGAGCCGAAACCAGACTGAGTCAGACGAATCATCATAGCAGACTGCGGAGGAGTCCAGAGAGCCTCCGGACACCACCTGTTTGGCAAGGAGATCCTCAAATCTGCCACAAGCTGTGTTGGAAGACATGGTTCGTATTAAAAAGAACAGGTGTAGCCTTGTATGTGTGCTTTGTCTGCATGCGGGAATCATGTTTGGCTTTTCCTTCTCACTGAGACACATTCATGTGTCTGTGTTGCAAGGATTACATATTTTGGGGTCAAACAGTTGATTAGTTGATGGTTCTTCTCGTCACCTGTTCTCCTGTACATATGCCAACACAATGGCATGACAAATGAGCCATGACAATTATTCATCATGAGCAAATCTGCAGTCCATTGAAGGTGCATCATGACCGTTACAATCAAGAGAAATTTATATATACATCAGATCTCAATGGGAAACAATATCATGCTGGATATCCTTCCTGATACAGACTGGGTAATGTGTTAGGAACAAAAGGATGCCACATCATTTGATGGAAATATGGAAATGAAAATTATCAACCTACAGAGGGCTGAATTCAAATATATCCTGAAAGTCAAAGTAAAAAAATTGTGCAGCGTGCTCATTCATTGTGCCCAAATTTCACTACAGTAACTCAATGGTTTGTATGGCCCCCGCGTGCTTGTATGCAAGCCTGATGACGTCAGGAAATGCTCCTGATGAGGTGGCAGATGGTGTCCTGGGGATCTCCTCCCAGATCTGGACAGGGCATCACTGAACTCCTGGACAGTCTGAGGTGCAACCAGTTAGTGTTGCATGGACCAAAACAACATCCCAGAGGATGGATTTGGGTCATGCGGCCGTGGGGGCCAGTCAATGGTTTCAGTTTCTTGATCCTCCAGGAACTGCCTGCATAGTCACGCCCCATGAGGCGAGGATCCCAGGGCCCAGTGCACCAGCATGTGGTCTGATAGTAGGTCCGGAGACATTTACACAAGTGGCCTGCTGGAGGTCAATTTGTTGGGTTTGTGCTCACTCTGGGAAAAGAAACAGACTCAACAAACTGATAAATAGAGCAAGAGCCAGCATCAAGGCTGAATTGGACTCAGTTCAGCCGGCGGCTGAGGTAAGGTTGCTCAGGAATCTGAAGTGCATCCTGGACTACAACTCTCACCCGCTTCATGACCTTTAGGTGTTTCCGGAAAGCACTATAGCCACAGACTGATACCTCCACAGTGAAGGACTGAACGCTGCAGGAGGCCAGGAAACATGCAGCCATCAAGCTTTTTAATATCAAATACCTGACATACAGTCTGCTCTGTGTAATTATCAAATGGCTCAATATTTTGTTTATTTTTCACATGGCACATGTGCAATATCCTGTATATTCTGAATATTTTGTAGAATTGTATGGCTCTTTTTTTTAACCCTTTTTTTCACTAGTCCCTTTTTAAATTTTAATTCAATTTATATTTGGTGTTGGTTGGGTGCTGCTGCTATAACAAAGTAATTTCCTGTCAACATTCAATAAAGTACTATTCTATTCTATATATTGGCTGAGAATGTAACACATTTATAAAACATTTGCAAGGCACATATGATTATTAGGATTTGAGTGCCTGCTGGTTTTTAAACCATGTAACTGCTAGAGAGCCAAAGAATGTTTTCTTTAACAAAACCCTCGAAACTCAAATGCTCAGCTATTTTCTCGCCTTTTTCAAAAAGCTGTGTGTTAAATCTCATGAGATCTACATTAAAGCCTTGAAATGCTCAGATGTTCTGAGTCACAAGACTCTCAATGCTCTGATTCACAGTGGAGTCCCTACACAGTGAAGCCAGAGAGGATAAAAATATGCCTGAGCTTTTCCTCTAGGCACGACGCTCACATTCAGTACAAAAGATAAATTGTTACTGTATGGAAAAAGGAAAGTATGACTGATTGTTTTTATTTATCAGTGCTTAAATAAAAATTGTGTGGTGCTTCCTAATTTCAATAAAACAATCTCCGATGACAAAAAAGGGGGTACGTGTACCTCTGCCACAGAGCACAGAGCACAGAGGCCCTATATTGGTATTTGATTTAAAAACCCATGTGCCCATCTCACGATATGTTCTATGGCTGTTCCATAGATGTGTCCAAATTACCAGAAAAAACTCCTCTCATTTGAAGGATTTTGAGATAGTTGGGGTTTGTCCTAGCAAGGTCACCCAAGGTCAAAGGTAATGGTCTTTATTGTAAGTCCATATATGGTTTCCTTTAGGGTGTCAGAATAAAAGCATAGATATCAGCTCACATTTTGAAGTTCTAAGCACTCTAATCTCCAATAATTCATGACCTTGCTCTGACCTTTAACCTTCACCTTGACATTCTAAAATCAAATAATCTCTAGGAATTTGAATGGGAGTGCCCTCAACAAGTTTGATGATAATCTGTATATGGGTGTGGTCAGGATTTTGTTCAGAGACAAAACAGACCAAAAAAAATTAATAAATAAAATATGGACAAGCAAATGCTGTGATTACAATACTCACCATACTTTCTTGCTGGTGTGCTTGAGAACACTGTCCTGTTGCAAATGAATCCTAACTTATGCTGCTGGGTCGATGGGCTCATAATTGTCTCAAGAATATTCTGATAGGGGCAGCATGGTTGCATAGTGGTTAACTTGTCCACCTCACAGCAAGAAGGTCCTGGGTTTAAGCCCCAGGCTTGACAAAGTTGTTTCTGTGAGGAGGTTGCATTTTATCTCCCAGGCTTGTGTGGATGTACTCTGAGTACCACTCTCCTACCACAGGCCAAAGACAGTCCAAATTGCCCCTTAGTGCGGAGTGTGAATGATTGTATGTGTATTGGTTATTATGATGGACTGGCAAGCTGTTCAGGACAGCTCCCCACCTTCCCCTAGATTCGGCTCAGTTAGGGTCCAGCCTCCCTCTGTGGTTCAGCAGATTAATGAATAAATGAATGAATAAATATGACTCTCAGAGAGAATCCAGGTTCAGTGGCTGCAAAACAAGCCTAAATCCTCATCCCACCACCGCCATGATTCACAGGTGTTATGGGGTGATTTTCATAACATGATGTGTTTGGTTTTATGCCTTTGATTTTGCCTTTCCACCTTGGTCCAATCAGTCCAGAGTATGCTGTTCCAGAACCTTTGTGGTTTGCTTCAATTAAATTTTTCAAATCTAATTTGTGCTGTCATATTCTTCCTACCTTTTTCCTAGCCCCCTTCAATAAAGTTCATACTGTTACGTCTTGTTTATGATTCTCCGCTTATTAATGTAAATACTTAATAAGCTTACAGAAATTTGAAGATCATATGATTTAACTCTTAGTTTTTGCTTTTGATCTCTGAGCACTGATCGGACTGTATGTCAGAAACAAATTGGGGGTGTTTGCATTGTTCTGCACAACTGGTACCATTAGCCATTAACCCTGCTGTAATGCTGCCTCCCCCTTGCGTCGTGGAAGTGTAACCATGGTGATTCAGGGTAAATTATATTACTGATATCAGGCAAAATCTCATATGCAATAAAAAACATTATGAAAACGAAAGAAAAGGGAACATTTTATTTTTAAATAATTAAGCATTAGTCTGTCATCAAAGCTTTTTAGTTTTAGTTTATAATTGTATGTGATTGTGTGTGTGTGTATGTGTGTGTGTGTGTGTGTGTGTGTGTGTGTGTGTGTGTGTGTGGTGTGTGTAGGCACGTGCACATGACTGAACAAGGGAACGATAGGCTGTAATATTAAGCTTATCGTTTCTTGAAGGCAGACAGTGTAGGGATTAATTTATCTGATGAGACACTGATGAGGTGGATTTCTATCAGACTCGGCTAAACTATTTACCTTCAGCTCAGCTGTGAGCTACTTCCTCTAAAACAGAGATGGGGCTGGGGTTCTAGGAACCAGTGTATTTGAGAGAAGAAGATCACAGGCTCTTTTTAATGCTTTACATTGGTTAAGTATCAAAACATCCACATACAGACAATAAAAGTGATGGATAGCATTGATTTTATGTGGAGACAGAAGGTTCCTGCCCATCATACTACCCAACCCTAGCTTAGTACTAGTCAGGCCTGCTTCCTTTTTTTCTATACCGACATACCTACGCAATGATATCCTAGTATTAGACCAGCCAACCAGAATGCACAATTGCTCCTATCGACTGGGTATAGGTATGCTACACTGACCTCGATTCCGCACTCTATGTTCCTGCCCATAGAGTAGCGAATACGGCTCAACAGCTTGTACCTAAGTTTGTGTTTTTATACATTGCGTAGTATTTTAATGTTGGCTATCCCAGACACCACAGATTGTAACTTTCTAATGGTTCTCAAGTTTCTAGAGTCGATGCACAGGATGTTTTAGGACATAAAACCCAACTGAAGTTTTAGGACATAAAACCACTGCATATATACTGTGTAGGTAGAGAGGAAATTTTTCTTAATCCCTGTGAAATTTGACTGAAATCTAAACATTAGCACATGGTTTTCTAGCATTCACAATATGTGACATGGGCACCCCATTGGACGCTATATTGTTTTTGTTGCTGTGGAAAATGCTGCATTAAGTCAACTTAATGCATATATTAGCCAATGTGGCTATTAAACAATGACAAATGTTTCACATTGCTTTTTTACGAAGCATTCTTTTGAGATGGTTTCATATGATTGAGTCAATGATTTCAGTCAGAAATTCTTTATTGTTTTATACTTTTTTTGTGTTTAATTAATTAAACACAAAAATACCTACTGTTTTTACAACTTTCTAATTTGATATCTTCCTTAATATTTGATCTAGAGAGAGTTTTTTGTCATTTTAAAGCACTTTTCATGACCAGTGGTACTACTAGTTCTGTAATCTATTAACATCTAATTTATTTGTAATATACCTACTGGTATGAATGAAATGAATTGTAAATTCCAAAAATAGTAAAAATTCTAAGTGTATTTAAAGTGTTCTCTTCAGATAATTCTATAAAAGCACACACAAATTCGTTGATCTCATTCTTCCTTACATCGGTACTGAATCTTACTGGGCTGCTGCAAAGGCGACCGTGCTATTTCAAGGATTTCAGTTTTTGTGACGACTCAAATACTATCCTGGTTATTTTGGCTGCTCGACAAGATCTTGTTGGATGACATGTTTTCATTACACAAATTCAGAAATTAGAAAGGAATTCCACAGCGGGTAGACACAATCCATTTCACCATCAGCTACACAATTCAAGCTGTGCCGAAGAGCAAAACTAACATACAGTACCAACACACAGCTTGCTCTTCTTAACCTTGCAATATGCTGACATTTCGGTTTTTAAATGCCAGCCATCAAGCGTTCTGCTGCTCTGTCTGAAGAACAAGTGTATTTTTCCACCAGGAGAGAGGGAGAACATTCCCATGTTTACATTTTTACAGTTATCACACTGTTACCTACACCAAGGATGTCATGTTTTCATCGGTTTAAGTTTGTTTCTCTTTCCATTTTTCTGTCTGTCTGTTAGCGACTCTCTGTCCACAGTTTTTGACCGATCAATCTGAAATTCAAATGATGGGAAGGTGATCACCCAAGGATGTTTCCTTTAAAAGACAGCTTGGTAAAAATACACACGATGAAAAATGTCTTTAAAAAATTTTAAAAATTAAGAATAAAATGTGGTACTCCAGCAGGCACAGAACGGCCTATAGCACAACTTTACTGGGGAGAAAGGGGGAAGCTTTATAGCTTGGGGGAGGTTTGCGCTCTCCGTGTGATTACCAAAAAAATTTTTGTTAAGTGGCATGAATTAATTGAGACATTGATTGCCTGTTTCCCTGATTGTAAGAAGTGTGTATGGTGACTCAAATCAGATTGAATGAGCTGAATTATTCATTTGTTCCAAATAATGCAGTCAGTTAAAATCCTGCATCTCTAACGCATGGGTAAAAGTTAATGTGAGTCACAAGTAACATTCTAAATTCTATATTGGATAACATAATGAAGAGAATCTAATCAATCTTTTATTAGATTTAAAAAGAGATGTTACTGTCTTCTCCTTGGCCTTGGTGTGTTTGCGCTATGGCTGGAGAGGAATTCTGAGTTAGTTTAGGACAAGTTGGCAAAAACAACAGCTGCAGAAGGAAGACGAGAAGGTGACAAAAAGGTCAGATGCTCAAAAGACACACACACACACACACACACACACACACAAACCCACCCACACACACACACACAC